>BOPM01001169.1:77425-88444 GCA_022179025.1 Porites australiensis
AAAAAAAAAAAAACTATGTGGTTTATTGGTGTTGAAGTAGAGCAAGAGACGAGTGCACCCCCTCCTAAAAAAAATCCTGGATCCGCCCCTGGATCCGGTTGTTTTAAAAATTAGTGGTGTTTGCAAACACAAAGAAAGTAAAAAGCAAATCAATTGCTTTTCAAAATTCAAGAAGGATTCTGTCCTTTGTCATGTAATCACCCTTTATAACGTATACGTCGACACAGCAACAGTTCGGTTTTAAACAACGCATTACATTGGGCGTACAAAGTGAAATATGTATTGTCTTAAAATTTCCATCGATTGGCTAGTATTGTCTTGAGTTTCGTCGTTGCGCTAGCCTAAGGAAGGGTTGTGTTAAGCCATAAAGCTCCAACCGAGACAAAAAAGCTATTTTCTAGAGAATAAACACTTTTAAGTTACACTTAACAAAAGGTTATTGACTGGCTGCAATAAAACGTTTTCTAGCCGTATACCTGCATGGAGAGAAAATGTGTTAGCGCAGTACATCGCAGTACGCTTAGTTCATGTATTCGCCATCAGTGCAGTGTGAGTTTAAGTCCCTATTGTTGTATGCAGATGACTCAACGATTGTCGCACCGCTGTGGAAAGGAAGTAGAGCTAAGTCACGTAGTTTTGTATGAAAGATTTCACCTGGTTGAACTGAAATTTCATCAAACGTTACCCAAAAGAGTTTAAAAAAACTTATTATCAAAAAGAGAGGCAACTCCACATTCTATCCTTTTGCGTGTGATGACTGTCAAAAATGCTTACATCTACAGAGAGAAGTAAGAACGAGCGTTATAGCCAGACAGAAATTTGATTACATTTTCTATAGCATCCTACGCTTTAACATAAGTTATGGGTCAATATCTGTTTCTGGTGCCGCCGACACGCAATTTATTGCCCTCCGACAAGGTTACGATCTGTCTCGTTTAAGGGTTATGAAGCGACTAAAAACACCAATACAGCTATTGGAGGTCAGCTTTCTGCGTCTCACAATGAAACAACTATATATATTCAGGAGAGAATGATCTGCAAAGGTTGCCATTGGCTCAGGAAACATATACGGAACGTTGAAAGAACAATTCCTGCATAGAATAGTTTTTAAATGCAACCTTTTATGAATAGATGAATATGTCATGATAGATATTAAGCTTTCTTTGTATTTACACAGACAGAGAAACCTCTACAAACAGCCACCTCCACATAAGCTCACTCTTTCTCCATAAAGGTCACTCCTATTTGTCCCGGCTGACAGTCTAAATTCCCTTTTGTGCTTTTTTCTCTTCAACACGGCCACCTCCCTACAATGTAGAAATTTCTATTTTTCGTCCCTCAATTACGAAAACCCCCGAGGAAACTTCTTCACAATGGTTATGCTTTTTACTAACGTTTTTTTCCTGACCATTTGGCTTTGATTATGTTATGTAATGTTATGCTTAAATAAGCTCCTTTGAAGCTGTAAAAGTTCTATTCAAATCACGTCAACTCAGGGTTTCCGTGTAGTTGAGTTGTTTTACGTGCCTAGGAAAGTTTCTCAACTTCGTACAAAAAACAAACAAAGATCTTGTGTTTCTCTTTGTTTTCTTAATATTTAATCTTGAACATTTTATTTTGGGGCCTGACTGTGTTACGCAATGGTATTTTAAAATAATCTCTTTTGAAACTTCAAAAGTTCTACCCTTTTAAGTTAACACCTTTTGTATTATCGCGGCTTTCGCTTGTTTTGCCTACCCTGGAGGGTTTCTTTTAGTCTTTACTTTTCAGCTCGTACAAGAAACGTTGGAAAAAAACCTTTCCAGGAGAAAAACGTCCCTTCTGCTTGACGGATTACAAATATTTACTAACCTCTTGCGAGTCTAAGCTAGTATACCTTGATACTTTGCTGTATAAAGATAAAAGAAACAAAATTCAAGTAACCAGAAACGCGCGTTCGGCGAGTGGTGACCTTTTGCTACTTCCACTGTTACACAAAAGTTAGAGATTAGCATAAATAAAAAAATAACTGAGTGTCTTAGAGGTTTGAGTTTTTTTGTGTGTTGTATATGTTTCTGAATCGATCTTGTGTCTCTTCCTAAATATGCTTCGGTTATATGTTCCGTAGTATAAAAAAACACCGACCGGACTGAATCGACTGAATACTTCACCAAGTACCCTAAAGACATTCCTGACTATGTAAAGCGGTCATTCCCTGAGGGATATACATGGTAGAGGATCAGAAGATGTAACAAAGCAAGGTTCCTGTAAAATACTTTGAAGAAAACTCTGTCTCCGGGGAAGTCTCTTATTAGCACTTATTCAATTTTAGGGTGGTCGCTAATTTGAGTTTGAGTGGGAGTGGGAGGAAGGTGTGGTGGGGTAGGCGCTTATTCGAGGCTGGGCGCTTAACTTTTTCTGCCTTTAGGATGTGCGCTTATTCGAGGTGGGCGCTAATTCGAGGTTGGGCGTTTATTCGAATAAATACGGTAATTGAATTTTAGTAACCAATCGATTTTTTCGCTAAACGCAGAATGTCAGAACACGAGAGTGTTTTCCTCCCCTTAGAACAGGCTAACATTTTCGCTAATAAATGTCAGTAGATCAGTCTCCGTTTCTCTTCGTTAGAAATGGCAAATGACACACCAGGCGGTGGCGAGTGCTCATGGGCTGTAGAGTATCGTGAAGAAAAGTATCCACAACCATTCCTTTGCACTTTGTTAATTTTTTTTTAGCATCAAAGGCAACTGTTTCATCTACAATGTCAAGTTCACTGGTTTGAACTTTCCTGCCAATGCAGAAGAAGACACAGGGCTGGGAACCCAACACTGAGCGTCTTTATACACGAGATGGAATGCTGATAGGAAACAACTTTATCGCTCTGAAGTTGGAAGGTGGTGGTCATTATACCTGTGAATTCAAATCTTCCTACAAGTAAGATATCCCAATTGCCATGTAACCCATTAAGGAGGGACTCCAAATCCCAAATATAATGGAGGTCAGTTTTCGTGATCTAAACGATTTAGTTTAATGATTATAAACGGGATCTGGGTCTGAGGGATTTTATAAAGGGAGATATAAAAAAAGAACTATTTATTGTTGGGAAGAAAAAAAAAATCAAATTTTGGCTTCAAACACAAGTTGGCCACAATTTGTCGACACCGTCATGATCATGATTCAGGTCATTTGCACAATGCTATTCACTCCCTTTCCCGTCTAATGGACTTGCTCAAGGTCATGTTCCGGACATTGTCAAACCTTTGTTATTCTAACGAACTATTACATATTTGACCCTTATTTGTTTGTAAGGAAAAAAGGAATAAATCTGTGCACAAAAAAGGAAAAACACCGCTCGTAAGAAATTGACTTTCAAGAACTCCATAAAAACACTGATTTGGAGGTGGTGATTTGGGTGATATTTTTCTCGCTGTTACAAATCAACGTATACGGCGAAGAGCGAAGGTGTGAGTAAGAAATTAAGTATCTTTATTTAAAAAAGATAACGTCGAGAATGCTTGCCTTGCCTCCCGAAAACATTCGACCCAAAAAATTAGAGAAGAGGATTTTGATCAAAGCTGATGGTTGTCGTCAAAGATTGTGATCAAAGCTATTTGGTAAAGAATTAAATTGATAGTTTGGGTTATTTTCAATCTTACCGATATTAACGGTTTTTTTGTTCATTTGTTAGGGCAAAGAAGCCTGTGATGATGCCTGGATATCACTATGTTGACCGCAAACTGGATGTAACCAATCACAACAAGGATTACACTTCCGTTGAGCAGTGTGAAATTTCCATTGGATGCAAACCTGTGGTCGCCTGACGTTTTTTCAGAGTCAAATTAAGGCAGAAATACGCAGTGGCGTAAAAAGGGTAGATTTTGATTTTAGCTTGAATACGTACGACAGAAGAATTGTAAACAAAATTTGATGATTAAACTTTTGAAATGGACGTTTCTGTGTGACTTCTCAGTATATCACTGGGCTGTTGGGTAGTTTTATATTGATGTGTGTGCTGATAGTTGGCAATAATGGCTCTTCTTGCCCTAGTTACAGTCATCCATTTTTATTAGTGCGAGGACGTATCAACTGATAACCTTGGATGCGCCCTTGAAAGCAGCTATGTCCTGCAAACCGATATGGTGATTTTTAAATCATTAAAATGAGTCATGATTTACACGAAAACGAGTTGGTTCATGTAGGAGACGCGGAGGACGAAATATAATATGTTTCATATTTGAGCTTATTTAAGGTGGCTCGACGAAGTATTTTGGAAACACTACTTCTCTCGTCTAATCAAAAATGGTCTGAAGCTAAGAGTTCTAAAATATTACTATGTTTCGGGAGATTCCAAAGGACATCCAAAAGGGGTAAAATCACGGGTGGTGCATTGGAATTCCATGTTGTGCCAAGTTCGAAACACGCGTGTAATCAAAGAACTGGAATTACAGAAACTTTTAGATAATTTGCGTCCCCAATTGGTCCACACTTGACGGTTCTTATCTTAGCTCACTCGTTTCTTATTTCAGACAAAGAGTGAAATTTAAAACGGAACGTTCGCTTCTTACGTGTGATGTGTATTATGTAAGACACCTATTGACTTTTCCTCATGTAAATGACTCCATTAATTTGGTCTGTTGAGACAGCGGATGTCTTTTAAAACACGACATCTTTGATAAAGACTACAATGGACAAAACCATGTGATGATCCGTTTGTTTTAAAAATCAGTGGTGTTTGCTAACACAAAGAAAGTAAAAAGGAAATCAATTGCTTTTCAAAATTCAAGAAGGATTCTGTCCTTTGTCATGTAATCACCCTTTATAAAGTATACGTCGACACAGTAACAGTTCGGTTTTCAACAACGCATTACATTGAACGTACAAAGTGAGATCTATATCGTCTTAAAATTTCTTGCGATTAGCTAGTATAGTCTTGAGTTTCGCCGGTTGCGATAGTAAAGGAAATGTTGTTAAGTCATAAAGCTCTAAGCGACACAAACAAGCTATTTTTTAGAGAATAAACACTTTTGAGTTACACTTAACAAAAGGTTATTGACTGGCTGCAATAAAAAGTTTTCTAGGCGTATACCTGCGTGCAGAGAAAATGTGTTAGCGCAGTACATCGCAGTATGCTTAGTTCGTGTATTCGCCATCAGTATAGTGTAAGTTAAAGCCCCTGTTGTTATATGCAGATGAATCAACGATCGCTGTGGAAGGGAAGTAGTTTTGTAGGAAAGATTTCATCTGGTTGAACTGAAATTTCATCAAACGTTACCCAAAGGAGTTTGAAAAAAGAGACGGAACTCCACATTCTATCCTTTTGCATGCAATGACTGTCAATTCTCTACGCATGCCAAAACTAAAGTGTGTAAAGGCAACAAATGCTTACATGTACAGAGAGAAGTAAAAACGAGCGTTATAGCCATGCAGAAATATTATTACATCTTCTAGTGTATCCTACTCTCTAACGTAAGTTACGGGCCAATATCTGTTTCTGGTGCCTCCAACACGCAACTTATTGCCCTCCGACAAGGTTACGATCTGTCTCGTTTAAGGTTACGTGTTCACTAGAAAAAAGAAAAAAAAAGATGAAACGATTAAAAACAGCAATACACCTATCGGAGGTCAGCTTTCTGCTTTTCACAATAAAACTAATATATATACTATAACCTAATAGGCAAAGGTTGCCATTGGCTCAGGAAAGATACGTAACGTTGAAAAAGCAACTTTCCTACATAGTCGGATTAGTTGTTATATGCAACCTTTTATGAATAGATGAATATGTCATGATAGATATTAATCTTTCTTTGTATTTACACAGACAGAGAAACAGCCACCTCCACATAAGCTCAGTCCTTCTCTACAAAGGTCACTCCTTTTTGTCCCGACTGACAGTCTTTAAATTACCTTTTGTACTTTTTTCTCTTCAACACGGCCACCTCCCTACAATGCAGTAATTCCTATTTTGGTGCGTCCCTGAATTAAGAAAACCTCTTCACAGTGGTTATGCTTTGTTAACGTTTTTTTTTTCCTGACCATTTGATTATGGGTTTGATTATGTTATGTAATGTTATGCGGAGATAAGCTCTTTTGAAGCTGTAAAAGTGCTATTCAAATCACGTCAATGCAGGATTTTCGTGCTTTTGGGTTGTTTTACGTGCCGACGAGAGTCTCTCAACTTCATACAAAAACCAAACAAAGATCTTGTGTTTCTCTTTGTTTTCTTAGTGTTTTTATCTTGTAAATTTTATTGTTGCGCCTGACTGTGTTACGCAATGGTATTAAAATAAGCTCTTTTGAAGCTACAAAAGTTCTACCCTTTTAAGTTCACAGTCTTGTATTTAGCGGTTTTCGTTTGTTTTGCGTGCCCTGGGGAGTTTCTCTTAGTCTTCACTTCTCAGGTGGTACAAGAAACGTTGGAAAAACACCTGTCCAGGAGAAAAACGTCCCTTCTGCTTGACGGATTACAAATATTTACTAACCTCTTGCGAGTCTAAGCTAGTATACCTTGATAGTTTGCTGTATAAAGATAAAAGAAACAAAATTCAATCTGAATCACAACTGCGCACGCGCGAAAGTAAAAATCGGCCAGCATGTACTCGTTAGGGGAATGATCATCGCGTTCGGCGAGTGGTGACCTCTTGCTACCTCCACTGTTACACAACAGTTAGTTATTAGTATAAATGGAAAAATAATTTAGTTTGATAGAGGTTAGAGTTTCTTTTTGTGTGTTGTATATGTTTCTGAATCGATCTTGTGTCTGTTCCTAAATTAAATACGCTTCTAAAATCTGTTCCGTAGTATAAAACAATACAGACGGGACTGAATCGGAAACATTCAACAAATGAATGTGTTATAACTAAAGCGCTTGTAAATGACAAGGTATTTATCTTCTATAGGAACATGCCTCATAGTATTACAGTAAACTCACTTGGAAAGGGACAGATTTTAGGCATTCCAAGCAAAAGGTTAAGATGGGCGAACGCGCGTGTTGCCTCGTGATTTACATAAGAGGGTCTGAATGGGGGAGTCCACTTGTCGGTTGTCGGTTAAAATTTTCGATCTTTGTCGGTAGTCGGTTAAACTTTTTTATTTTTGTCGGTTCTTGGAAAATCTCAGTTAATAAGTAAAAACGCCTATTAATTATTAATATTATTTTTATGTATTTCACCCAGTTTCAAGACTTTGATCCCTAAGGAAAGAGTAAAACTCGTAAGAATGCATCATTTGATTGCACTAAACTTCATTAACTGTTATTTGTTTATGCAACATGATCGTTTATTGAAATTGAAATTGAAACTTTAATAAATACTCCCAAAAAAAAGGTTTTTCAGTACCTATTTACAAATATAAATGCAAGCTATATCTAAATTGTTAAATGCTAACTGTCATTTGATCATTCAGTCATTACAAGTTTCGGGGCTTTCGTAAAGGCCTTTACAGTTGTAGCGTTTCTAAGGTCTTCGTCTAACGTGTTCCACAGGGATACTGCTCTATAGGTGAAGGTACGTTGGCCAGTGGCTGACCTGAATAATGGGATTTCGAACTTCTCATTGTTACGGGTTGTGCGATTATGTACAGAAGATCGTTTTTTAAACTTAGTGCATAGGTATTCAGGAGCTAAATTGCTGGCACACTTATAAGCCATAACAGCGTCTCTGAATTTGAGCATCTTGCTAACTGGAAGCCAGTTGAGTTCGTCAAGTAATGGCGTCACGTGGCCATATTTCCGAGCGCCGCAGATAATTTTGCAGGCGAAATTCTGAATAAGTTGCAGCTTTTGGATGTTCTTAGATGAGGTATTAGACCACACGGTCGAACAGTAGAGCATTTTGCTAAAGACAAGAGATGTAATAATTAAAACCAAAGTCTTTCTATCAAAACAATATTTCACGCGGTTGATCTGAACCAGTTTAGTCAAGCAAGAAGACACTAAGTGGGAGATATGAGTGTCATAGGTCAGGTGTAAATCTATGTATACTCCTAGATCTCTTGCTGATTCGACAGCCATAAGAGTCTTTCCAATAAACGAAACAGTAAAATTAACTGAATGTTTACTTATCATTTGCTCGCAAATCATCTTCGAGCTTGAACTTAGCGTCAATGACATCGGCTACGGGAAAAGATAACAAAACTTTAGAGTCATCGACGTATGACTCGAGCTGGCAGAATTGAGGAGCGCCAGGCAGATCGTTTAGATAAATACAGAAGAGGAGTGGCGAAAGAATCGCTCCCTGGAGGACTCCGTGTGTGATTGGTAATGGATCTGATAGAGCAGAATCGATACGCACTGATTGGGTCCGGTCTGAAAGGTAGCTGCGGAACCACTGAACTACGGCGAGTGAGGCACCTACAGTGGAGAGCTTCTGGAGTAACTTCTGATGGCAAATACTGTCAAAAGCCTATGAGAGGTCGAGTAAGACTAATGCGCTTATTTCCTCTTTGTCCATCGCCTCTAAAATTAGATCTGTGGTGTAAATATTCAAGGTCTCAGTTGAATGGAGTGACTTGTTGCCGCCTTGGTGGGATGACAAGCGATTGCGTGACATCAGGTAGGTGATAAATTGTTCTAGAACGATTTTCTCGCAAACTTTAGACGCAACATTAAGTAGTGATAATGGCCGATTGTTCGGAGGCTGTTCGTGGTCACCCTCTTTTAGGAGTGGGATGACCTCAGCGATCTTCCAGTCTGATGGAAAAGTAGAAGTACCGAGTGAGCAGTTGATTATCTCAGTAATAGGCCCGAGTATTACTTGTAGAGCGTCCTTGAATACTCTAGCTTTGGTTTTATCAGGTCCGGGAGCTCTGTTTAATGGTAAAGACAAGATGGTACGCCTTACATCTACGGTGCTCACGGGAGTGAACCTGAAGCAATCATCGAAAGATGATACAAGATCTGGCATGGATGAGTTTGAACAGATGATATTATTTTCTAATGCCAGCTTTGCAACAGCCTCAGCCGTGCGGCTTCCTGCGGATGAGCATTGTTTGCCAAATGAATATCATGAGTACTGATAAAATCACCAAATGTTTTATTGCAAATGCAAACTTGGTTTCCCTGTCGACTACAGGGCACAGTAAAAAGTAATTAATTAATTAATAGACTCCAGCCTTTTGGATACTTAAATACATTATTGTTAGGGAAAAACTGCAAGGGGTGACAGGCTGCACATCTATACCTTTAATGTTTTGGCTCTAACAAGGATGTCCTTTGCCTTATTTTCCTTTCTCAAAGAAATAACACTTTAACCCTCGGACGTACAAGGCTGTACAAGGGGTGGGGGTTGGTGTGGATGCCACGCCCCTTAGGTTTTTCTGGGATTTTTCCAAGAGGATAAAACATCAGAGGCTGCCATTGGCACAGGAAACATACGTAACGTTGAAAAAGCAATTTTCCTACATAGTCGGATTAGTTGTTAAATGCCACCTTTTATGAATAGATATGAATATGTCATGATAGATATTAATCTTTCTTTGTATTTACACAGACAGAGAAACCTCTTAAAATAGCCACCTCCACATAAGCTCAGTCCTTCTCTACAAAGGTCGCTCCTTTTTGTCCCGACTGACAGTCTTTAAATTACCTTTTGTGCTTTTTTCTCTTCAACACGGCCACATCCCTACAATGCAGTTATTCCTATTTTGGATCGTCCCTGAATTAAGAAAACCTCTTCACAGTGGTTATGCTTTGGTAACGTTTTTTTTCCTGACCATTTGGGTTTGATTATGTTATGTAATGTTATGCTAAGATAAGCTCTTTTGAAGCTGTAAAAGTGCTATTCAAATCACGTCAATTCAGGATTTTGTGCCTTTGGGTTGTTTTACGTGCCCAGGAGAGTCTCTCAACTTCATACAAAAAACAAACAACGATCTTGTGTTTCTCTTTGGAATCTTAGTATTTCTATCTTGTACATTTTATTGTTGCGCCTGACTGTGTTACGCAATGGTATTAAAATAAGCTCTATTGAAGCTACAAAAGTTCTACCCTTTTAAGTTCACAGTCTTGAATTTAGCGGTTTTCGTTTGTTTTGCGTGCCCTGGGGAGTTTCTCTTAGTCTTCACTTCTCAGGTGGTACAAGAAACGTTGGAAAAAAACCTGTCCGGGAGAAAAACGTCCCTTCTGCTTGACGGATTACAAATATTTACTAACCTCTTGCGAGTCTAAGCTAGTATACCTTGATAGTTTGTTGTATAAAGATAAAAGAAACAAAATTCAATCTGAATCACAACTGCGCACAAAAGTAAAAATCGGCCAGCATGTACTCGTCAGGGGAATGATCATCGCGTTCAGCGAGTGGTGACCTCTTGCTACCTCCACTGTTACACAACAGTTAGATATTAGTATAAATGGAAAAATAATTTAGAGTGATAGAGTTTAGAGTTTCTTTTTGTGTGTTGTATATGTTTCTGAATCGATCTTGTGTCTGTTCCTAAATTAAATATGCTTCTAAAATCTGTTCCGTAGTATAAAACAATACAGACGGGACTGAATCAGAAACATTCAACAAATGAATGTGTTATAACTAAAGCGCTTGTAAATGACAAGGTATTTATCTTCTATAGGAACATGCCTCATAGTATTACCGTAAACTCAATTGGAAAGGGACAGATTTTAGGCATTCCAAGCAAAAGGTTAAGATGGGCGAACGCGCGTGTTGCCTCGTGATTTGCATAAGCACCCAGATGATTGACGTAACAGAAGAACCCAGAATGCCTTTAAAAATGGCAAAACCCAATGCGCGACACACCATTTGAAACCAATTTGGGTTTACTTCAGTTCTTCTTGTCAACATTGCCCACTTTAGTTATATAAACGAAAGATATGGCTTTGATCTATATAACAACGCACTCATCCAGTCATGTTTTGCTGACAAGACTATTTTTGTAAGAGATTCAATAAACCATTGTATTCGAATTCAATTCCATGATTATGTGCTTGGCTGATTAACGTTTCTCACGCAGAATAACGAAAAATGTATAATATACATTCGGTCACCTTAAATATCTCGCAAAATGTGTGCAGTCATCATGCAAAACCTTTAA
>BOPM01001170.1:20586-35727 GCA_022179025.1 Porites australiensis
GCATTGTACACCTTACAACTTGAGAGGAGCAGAGTTCGCCATCCCCAGATTTAAGACCATGCAAGAAATATGACAAACACTTGCTCACTTATTTAGGACCTAAGTTGAGGAATAGACTACCGGGCGAAATTAGGACCCTACCGACTTCCGACGAGTTTTAAACATCGTGTTCGGAAATGTGATTTAAGTGCGATAGAAGATAATAATTGCAGTTACGTTCTTTGTATCTCATAACAGAATGAAAATTTCCAGACTGGCTTTCTATTTTAGTGAGTTTTTTAGGCCTTGAGTAACAACGAATAGTTAGTAGGCTTTTGATCAGTTATTAGTTAATAATAGGTTTTCTTAATTATGTTGTTGAGTGTCCACAATTAGTAGAGGGGTATTACCCTCGGCTAGCTACTTTGACACGTTCATAAAGTTCTTTTTGGTTGATTTTATTAAGCCAGCTAAGTGTAAAGAGATGTTTATTAATTTCCTTCACAATTCTAACTCCTAGCCTAACCCTATTGTAATAGGTAACAATATTATAGAGCGGGTTGAAAATTACAAGATCTTAGGAGTAATAATGAACAATTAACTTAAGTGGAATAACCATGCAGATCTCATCGTCAAGAAAGCCAGCAAGAAGAAGTTATACTCTCTTAGGATATTATGTAGGGCTGGTGTGGCCCAAGATAACATTCTTAAAGTTTATCTAAGTACAGTAAGACCTGTAATAGAATATGATGATGGCAGGTTATTCCAGACTATTTATCCGATGTAATCGAGCGAGTCCAAAGAAGGGCTTTGAGGAAAAATTATCCTGAGGCTGAGTCCTATATAATGGTAGAGGGTCTTCAATAGGTTTTTAGGGATCCGGGATTTCCCTTATTTGAATCTCGGGGTTCGGGATTTTAAAGCAAAATCTTGGCGAGATTCGGGATTGAAAGCATCGCGGGAGGTGGAATGCGTCAAATGTTGCAAATGATGAGTAAATTACTCTGTGTTTTTGCTGATGGCCGTTTGATAAGCCGTTTTGAAGTTATAGGTGGGGGTCTAGAAGCCCAACCTTCCCGGTCGCGGTAAGCAAAAAAAAAAAGCCAGATCTAAATAGAGTTAAAGGAATACCGTGGATAGCATCAAGCAATTTTAGTCGAGGCCAGGGATGCGTATTTGTGGTGGTGGTGGGATAGAAAAATATTTATAGAAGATCGACAACAACTACGATACGGGCTTCTCCTCAAAGAAGAGATGGGGTCGTTAAACATATCACGCGTCTCTTATCGGTTTCGTGGGTCATAGAAGACACCTTAGGTGTAGTTTTTAAGGTATTTTTGATACATAGAAGGTTGTGGTAATCCTTAGAAAAGGGAAAGGCATTCTAGCGTACCATGAGTCTGTTTTCAACGGGGTAGGGCCAAGGAGAATATGGACAAGAGCCGTTATAGCAAAGGATAAACGCCCTTAAGTTATTCTGAAGAATAACCTCTTTCCTTATTTTGGAGTATATCTGCAGCTCATTTTGAAGGCGTTATGGCCGGGTGATTAACACCTAGAACTTTGGATTGTAAGTCAAGGTGCAGGCCTCATATTGTTGATATGCTGAAATTGCAGAATTAAACTGTTAGTTCCTTTTACAAGGCCTACGTGGCCGCATGTAAAATACCCTTCTTCGTGCCTTCTTCGTTGCTGTTTGAACTATAACAAAATTAAGAAAACTAGGGGAGTGGACAAGAAAATGCCCGTAAATCCCGGTAGGAGTAAAGATTTTGCTTATTTGGTCTTGGAATCAATCAATAAACGTTCTTGTCTTTTAACTCCACGTAAATAAGAGAGAAAGAGGAATAGTCAAAATATCGAAAAATATGTATGATTCGACCTGAATTTTAACAAATTATCTGCAAATGTGCTGGCTTCAAGTGGACAATGGTTTCGCAAACCGAGTACAATTCAAGAAGCCTCTAATCTTCTGAAAACAGGTTTAGATTTCAGAAGCCAGTTCTAATAAGGGCCGTTGTAATAAATATTTGACACAGGATCAGGAGTACTCTGCCTGCGCTACCAATGGGCAATAATGATTCTTGAAGGTTGGGTATTACGAGACAGTATGTTCCCATATCCGTCCAGCTTCTTAAACTTAAACTTCTTCGAGCTCTGATGGGGGAGTCGCTGAACGTCATTCAGATTCCACGGCCTTATAATCTTTCTATTTTTATATGTCCAAAGGAACTGATCTAACCAACAACATATGTGGCAATAACTTCAGAGTACCGTAAATGATCGATTATTCGCCGCGGCGCTAATTTGGGTATTCACAAATAAACGCGCCACCTTTCTCACGGCGCTTAATATAAGGCGATATCAAAACCATATCGCTTGTGAAATAAGACCTCGATCAACTCGTGGGTTCTAAAGTTTTAATGTAGGGAAAGTCTTGAAACCGTGTTCATATAACAGTTCAAGGTGTACATGTTTTATATTAAATTGTGCATATCTACTTTTACCTAGTACGCGCCTCACTTAATTCTCTCTATATTCCCCTCAGTGTTTTTATAAGCGCCGCATCCATAACACGGAAAATGAAATAAGCACCGTCGCCCTTAATCGATCATTTACGGCAGTGGAAAAAGCGGTTCTGGAGCACTAGTCTCTTCCAGCAGAATCCTTCTAATTTTGAGCAGTACTTACAGGCGAAAATGAGCTGCATCTCATTAGCTACCCAGCGACAGAGTTGTGCAAGCCTCGTCTGAGTACGAGCTTGTGTATTACTGCTTTTTTATATTGATTTGCATTTTTCAAGCCCGTTTGTCAATTTTTTTGTGAATATTTAATTATCTTAGCGCAACGCGGCAAAAATAGATCAGGTGACTAATTATTTAAAAAGCTAGAAGTTCGTTACGCAACTTACATTTCAAAAGTGTCACCACAGATCGCACGTCGAAGCTTACTAGCCGCATATGGAACACAAATCAGGGGCACCCAACGACAATTTTCGGAAAAATATCTGTTCGGAAGACGATTTGAGATCTAGAATTCTCGGAACATTTGTTGTAAAATTTATTGCTTGCCTGCCTCTCCTAGGATTTTCGAACATCTAAAAAATGGTATAATTGCCTATTTTTGAAGGATTTTTACCCTAAAAAGGTCACCTAGAATTTTCGGGAGCCTTTTTTCTGGCTGAAATTTTTGAAAAGTTAAGTTTTGATCCCTATAATTTTCGGATCACTAGACTTTCAGCTAAGAAATCCGAACAGATGAAAAATTTTTAGGGGATAAAAATATGCCTATATCTACCGTTTAAATACTAAAATACGTTTAACAATTCTATGTTTAAGTGGTTTTGAACTACATTCTCGTTGGGTGCCCCTGACAAATTGTAAGTATAATATTTGCCCGTCGCTTCAACCGAAATTGACTTGTGTAATAACCTTTTTTGTAATATTAATTTAATTTTTCAGTTGACTATACTACTACAAGTGCAAATAAATTCCATGTACGGTCATGTACGCGAAAATCAGTTAGTGGTGAAATCTTCAACATAAAGTAGCCCTTCAATCACAGGAGCGAATCATATATAGAAACTGTCAAATCGGTTAACAAATTAATATCCTTATTGCAGATAGCAGTAAACACTAAAATTCATGTGCAGCTTATAGCTAGTGATAGGCTTGTAGTCTATATTATTTCAAGAAAGTGGAGTGAGTGTTCATTGCAATCCTGAGTAGGACTGTTGTTGACAGCGACTGACGTTTTGACAACGGGGTGATCATCATTTTCATGATTAATTATTGTCAAAACATCAGTCCCTGTCAACAACAGTCCCAATAAGGAAAGTACACACCTGTACGATGGATCATATACCACTCCTTATCCAGACTCGTAGACTCAAACCATTTAGGATAATATTATTTTGTGTCAGGAGATATTCTTACTCTTCTGACATGGTGTTCTAAACAACTTACAATTTTCTGACCAGTGCAAAGATTCAAATGCAAAAAAAATACATCAACAAAAAAGGATAGGTTACTTTTTCATATAATACAAGTCTGTTAACAGATACTTTTAAATAAAAGTTTAACATTGTAATCTTGAACAAAAAACCTTGTAAGCCTCCTTCATTATCACACAATGATGAAGGCAATTATTTCAAGACCTTGACAGATTTAATTGTTTAAAGGGGTAATGTCACGAGGATACTGCTGTTTTAGGTCACTTCTATGTTTAAGTCATTACTTAGCACCTTTACACAAAATGTTTGACCTGTAGAGTCATGAAGAAGATACATGTCAGGCCAATTTCGTCTGCAGGGAGCACAAACTATAATATTTTTAGGTGACATTTCTGTAGTCATGGGATTAAAAATTGAAAAAGTTGGCCCAAGTTTTTCAAGTTTCAATCCATGTCCATCCTTGTCATTTATAGCAACAGGTGACAGGAAACAGTCTCGATGCCTCAATAAAGTATTGCTGCACTTTTTCAAAAACATGCAAATTCTGAAGTTCAAAAGCCAACTGACATTTCCATTTTTCCCTGAGGTCAATCATTTTAGCCGAACTCTTAGGACACAGAACTTGACGGGTTCAAAAGGTCATGGTTTGTGATTGGTTGTTTTTGATCCGCTTTGTGTGTTTCTGTGGTTCAAGGCTCATTGCTTGTGATTGTAATTATGATTGACGGCAGCAAAAAAAAAACAAGTGTGAAAGTGGCTTTGGTGAGCTTTATGAAAAGTGCAGTAAATGGCAAACTGAACCATTATTTCTGAAATTCAAGTTATGCCAAGACACATTTTAAGCCTCTCAAAGAACAAAATATAGCATAACAAAGCCCTTGTAAAGCAATATAAAATGCCGTTTTGGAAAAGACGTTCACAAAGTTCTAATCATTGTTCTAAACAATTATGCGTTATTGACCAACATTCAGTCAAGATGGCTGGTTATTGGCCAATATCCAGCCATCTTGAATGAACAAGCTTGATCGATTTATTACTTGGCCAATAAGAGAACTATACTTGTGGGAACAACACAGGATTTCCTGAGCGGGCAAGATGGGCCCATCTTGCCCACTCGAGTAGCCAATCAGAATGCAGGGTTTGCTTAAGTTGCCCACTTGAGGATTCAACCCTGTAATAAATACTGATATTATTAAAGTAGTTGGACAGTTTTTTTGTCTTTAGCATGGAAATAGTATTTCAAGATTTAAGTTTGCAAAACTTGACTTGCTTGACTAATCATACAGCACAGTAACTTGTGACTGATGTTAAGTTCAATGATCCTGCTTGCTTTGGAAGAACTTTCTGCACCAACATCACATACCAAAGTGATCTGTTGAATGAAAAAACAAAACAAAGTGCTACTTAAGTAAAATACGCAGGCTATTCTCCAGGCTACCAGATCACACTTATGTCACACTTAGAATGTGTTTACAAAATGTTGCAGTGAAATTTTTGTTTTTGTTTTCTTTGTTTTTGTGTTTTTGTGTATGGTAATGCATGTGGAGGGGGTGGGGGGTAGACTGCGAGCGGTCTCCTTTTTTCTTCCGACTTACCGAGGGGAGTGCACGTGCACACAAGCAGTGAGCTGTGAGAAACGAGGGCGGCAACTGGAGAAGAAACAGGTGAGACTGCCCACATAGCCAGAGCAGTCAATTAGTTTAGAATTGCACAGTCTGCATAAACTTGGTGCTAAAAAGAAAAGAAGGAAAACCTCCGTTGTTTAAGCAAACTCTAAGGTCACAATGCACGTACTTGGCCTTTCAATGCTTCAGTTTTCACGCCAAGAAATCGCTGGACCGTGAAAGACCATTCTCTCTGGCTTTGTGGTTAGTCTGTCTTTTTTTGTGCCTCTCCTGTCTCATGGTGCCTTCAGTCATGCGCGTGTTCATTTGCTTTTCTTGCGCGTTTAACTTGCCAAACCAAGAAAAAAGAGAGACTGCGTGTAGGAGAGAGGGGAGAGAGGTGAGAGAAAAATATTCTTTTAGCAGTAAGATAACTTTTTAATACCAACTTAAATATTCTAATTATAAAAATAAAACAAAATAAATTAATAATATACAAATCATATGTCATCACATTACATGTACATGACATTGTATGCAGTTAATTGTGTTTCATTATCATAGTGATGGTCAGTATGTTATGTTGCCTACACACTGTGAAGTTAAGACTGTGGACCAGGGGTAAATTCATGCCAACCGAGGCTGCAAACCGTAGACTAAGAGTAAAATGCAAGCAGGGAGCAAAATGCAGAATGAGAACTGCAGACTTAGGGTAGAAGGCAGACCAAGCATTAAATGCACTCATTGCCATCTTGACAACAAACACAAGGGTTTATGTAATAACAGAAATAACATGTTCAAGCTTAAATTAAAGCTGTTTACCGAAGGCATAGTACTGTCCAGAGGGAAAAGTGACAAAAAAGGGAAAACCGAAAATCATTTCAAGAGCAAAATGTTTTATCACAGATTTTAGCTATGTGCTACTTCTTCCTCACTATCCCATCAGCAAGGTTTTCAATTGCAATTTATTCTAGTAGCAGCAGAAAGGTTTAACGTTACAGGGGAATATTTTGAAAGAGGCTCCAAGTCTAAATAAAAGCTAGTCACAGGCTACCAGACATTAGCTAGAGAATTCTACAATGTAAAAGAAGAATTCTCTGATCTCTAACGCCTAAGGAACACCCTGCATCAGATTCTGTTAGAGAATGTGCAATGTCTTTGACTTCGACAGTGAGCTCCTTAGCCTTTTCGAGTGGCAGTAGCACAAAAAAAAAATTCTTTCTCACCATGAAAACAGAAAGAATTATATTTTCTAATAACATTTGAATTTCAACCCAAGTCTGCCATCCTCATTTTGCATTTTGCAACTAGCCTGCACTTTACTTATGGACTGCAGTCTGCACTTCACCCTCAGTCTGCATGGGCAGTCTTAGCATTACACTGACCAGTTTTTACACTGTAAATTCCATTTGTTGTCTGTAATTCCCAGTACCAGTAACAAAAGCCTATTTTTCAAGGGCACAAAAGAGTACAGTATACATGTAGGTTTAACCCCCTCAGGTTGCACATTATCATTAGAGAGTTTTAGATCCGATTTTACCGCGAACCTCTAACCGCTGGAGGTCACATAACAAGTCTTTCGCGTCACGTTTGGGGTTAATGATGATGTGCATTTTCATCGAGGGGAGGTAGGTTTTCACGTATGTCATTTACCCGAAAGCTTTTAGCATATAATTCTTGTTTTATCCCACGTAATGATACATAAACCTTGTGGAGCAAGTCTTTATTCATTAACAGAGGCACAAATTTGGGTGAAATGCCAAATTTGATAAATCCTATTGGATCTTGAAAATAAGTGCCATTCATGGCTACTGATTCAAAATGTTGGCCGTAATCTAATCCGCCGCCAATCTAAATCGAATTATATTTGAACGTCGAACCGCAAACAGGTAGCCGCAAACCGCGGTTAGAGGTTTGCGGTAAACTCGGATCTAAAACTCTCTATTGACATGTACCTGTACAGGGTCAATACCATGGGAGGGAGGGAAAAGTAAGAAGGTCTGGGAAGACCTGAAATGAATGAATGTTGAAATGATGTTCTCACAACTTGTAAAGCAGTCACCTTGGTGGTCAGCAGATAATTGCAGTACATGTGTATTCCTGGTTTGCATTTTAAAGTATTACTCAAAACAAAATTAAACAAAATTTCCATCAAACTCATTCGACCCAGAGTAACAGTTTGGCCATTGAACAATAATTATCATACACAGCTTTTTTGAGAGTTTGCTGATGCCCGAATGGAATGAAAATAAACCAAATTATATTGAAAAAAAAATCAACCATGAAAACTGAGTCAACTTTGGGAAAGCAACAGGGGAGAGAAACCCGACGAGTGCTGGATTTAGAGGGAATAAAGAATAATAATCAATATGATTCCCAACATGATTTCAACTTGCAGATTAAAATAATTTTTTCCTTGCTAAACAAATGCATTGACATTTCCACAGAGAATGTTTATTTTAGAATTAACTCCAAATGTGAAAATAATAGAAGAAATGAGAATTAAAATTGCCTTGACTGCTTTCCCACTGGATCAATGTATTAACAATACTTTCCATCAAGAGTTCGGAATTAGAAAGTTTGATTTTGTTCCATTTGAATTTTCCTTATGTGAGTTCCACTTTGTTCACATAACCAACTCAAAGTTTGATTGACTTCGAAAATCGAATGATTGATTCCAATTTTTTTGGTGAGTTTGATTTTGTTAAATGGTCATGCCTTATCAAACTCTTTCATTCAAAACAGTTTTAATATCTAGTTTGAAAACTTTGAAAATTCAATGATACGCCTGATATTATATTTTCCAAAGGAAAAATTTTAGCAAAGAGGGGAAAACCAACAGAGGAAATACATGTAAATCAAAAAATTAATTTAATATTCATGAAAAAAAATATCATGCCTTTTTGTTTTTCTCACATGTCATATTTGTCCCTTGGTACTGAAGTTGCAAGGGAAGGTAAAAAACAAGCAACAATCACAGCAATCACATACATGTATGTAAGTTACGTCTTAATGGACAACAATGCATTTCTGAGCTATTGATTAAAATACACCAGTTTTGCCGAGTGGGGATATGGAATATGATCATGTCAGATTATTTTAGTTATGATGCTGATAAAAAATACTGGAGAAAATGTCAAATGTAGTGGAACTAAGTCTACTTTATAGAGCTGATAAATTATGAGCTTACATGCGGCCTGAATAAACAGATTCACCCTTCTTAATTTCTTCTTGTTACTACAGTCAGTTCAACACCTTAAATTCAAAGTTAAAATTTAATGATCCTACACAGTAGTAAACAAACAACTATTGCTGAAAGTGCCTGTGTCACAGTTGTGTAGTTTTTCATTATTTTTGTCTATATTGCCAATTACATGTCCATGTACATGTGGTACGGAACTTGACGTTAGCAAAGAAATAACTTGTAAATGACAAAATCATGTAAACGCCTTGTCCAATAAAAATTATGCCCTACACGTACTTGTAAGCAAAATATCAAATGTTACAAAATGTTAAAATGACAAAAATGAACTTTGAAAAACTACCTTTGTATTAGAACACAAAAAGTTTGTCCATCCATGTCTTCTTTTGTATCTGCTGTGTTATTTATACCTTCTTTTAATGTTTTGAGTTGTTATTTTTATGATTCACTCAAACTGGTGGCAGTTCCTACTGCCTGAATTTTGATAAATTTGTGACATAGCTCCTTTACATGTAACTTTCCTTACATTTGCCACAAACAGTTCTCCACAGGTCAACTCTTTGGTGGCTTTAACAGTAATATATTGCATATTTCAAACTCTACAGAGGAAATTGTTTCAAAGAAAATGCAAGCCATGTCTGAAGAGCCACATAAAATCAATAACCTTGTGAATAACCAAAAAATTAATATAATAGAGAAACTGTGCCACCTTCAATTTCCCTTTTTTTGTTTTTTTCTCAAAACCATTGATCTTTGTTTCTTTAACACATGATCAGTGAGCATACATGTATCTGCTGGCAAGACCCTAGATGGTTGGTTTGCAAGTTGTGGGAACATTGTTTGGATTTCATAGAAGAAAACACAGTCATGAGGAGTACCCTTCTCCCTCTTGTAAATATGACGCTTGCATAGAACTGCAGAGTAATACAGGATAAATGAAAATACAGTAGTTGATCTACTAGTTGAACTCCACTGCTGGTAAAGGGGCTGTGTCACGATATTTAGTACTGTCTGGATAATGTTCAATGGCTTTCATTACTTTAAGGGAACCATCACTCTAAAGAGGAAAACAAGTACTATATAAAGTGTGCGAGCAAAATGACGAGTTTAAAATGACGAAAAAATAATGTCGTACCTTATTCGTACTTAATTTTGCGCGTCTTTAATTTCACAATTTTAGTGATTGTAAAGAAATTGCCAAATTAAAGCCTGGCGAATAAAAATCCTCTCGAAATTTACATACGCGAAATTAAATACCATGGTAAAAAATTTGAATCACAAAAAACTTAATAAACATGATCAACAAGGACATGTACAGCTTATGTATCGACATACGTAATAAATTATTCACTGGTAAGCTCCATTTTCCATCTTGTCAAGTGTGGTCAATAAAGGTAATTTGCAAAGACTTCACATGAATATATCGAGCAGAAAATCTAACTACTCATCTTGATCTGAATAACTGTCTTCGAGCAAATCCCTTAGAATATGTTTTATGGAGTTGTCTAATTACCATTATTTGGTTCCTTGTAATTCTCATTCACAAGTTTCTTGTACTGCTCCAACACTGAAACATTCTTCAAGGTGGAGTTGATTTCCATGTAAAGAGTGACAGGAATATCAAGGCCACCCTGTACGAGATCCCTTTGAAGACCTGGATGTTTAGGAACGTTGCGGACTCTAGGACAATATGTACCTAATCTTAACTTGTTCCAGTTTGTTTGGAAAGGTTGTAGTTCAGACTCTTTTTTTTTGGAAAATAAAATGACGTTGACAACGCTTTCGTCAAATTTAATGATCTTTTATCATTTTCTCCCATCTAAATTGCGAAAATAAAGCTTCGCAAAATACTGTCTCGTGAAAATCGCGAAATTAAGTATGAATAAGGTATGTTCGACAACAAAGAACTAACAAAGTGCAAACACTGGTCATTTATGAAAGCATCCTTTAACCACGAACCGTGAATTTTGAAGTCAGGAAATTTCTTTGTAAGTATTTGGATTTTAGGCAATTTACCATAGATTCAAGTGAGAATAATACAGGAAATAACTAAAACAGATTCATGTTTTTTTTCTCGTTCTACGTTCTACATTTGGCGTATACAATTGTCGCGCTATCGCATAAACTTGCCATTTTGCTCATGCATTCAGTGAGTTTTTTCCTCAATAAAGCTATGGTCCCCTAAAAGTAACAAAAGCTATAATGTCAATTATCAAAGCACAAATAATTTTGTCATCCGTTTCAATTTTCTCTAAGTCTGTCCGGTCTATCCTCATTTTGTATTTGCTTTGTCACTTGAACCTTCTTTTCATGTTTTGAGTAGATATAATTTATTTTCTTTGTTTTTCTAAGATTGGATTGGTGGTGGCTGCCACTGCTGAAATTTTGATAAAATTTCGTGACACAACTCCTCTGAGGTGCTAAGTACTATACTAGTAATAGTTATTGATCTGAAGTGTATAAAAAACCTTAGATATGGTTCCAAGGCAGCTTACCTCGTCTTTATGCTATCTGCATTCTCCATCACAGTGTCCATCAAAATCTTCCGTCTTGGACAGCCTTAGTGCAATCAAACACTCCAACTTTCAAATTATACTTGCGCATCATGAGGTTTTTGGGCTTATGGCTGGTGTACAACGACCTGAGCCGGTTTTTGTCTCTCATTCTGCTCAACTGTGTCTTCATCTCAAAAGTCGCTTTACGAGTGAAGCGATCGATCACTGAAGGCTGATAAATCGATAATAATATATAACAACCCTCAGATGTCTTGTGGTGCTATCGGGAAGCAAAACTAAACAGACTCCAAGCTCCAAAAGCATCAAGAAAATAGCACATTAATTTTGAAGCCGTTGCAATCTCAATCACTTTCAAAATGGACGCCAAAAACAACGACCCCAATGAGCATGAGCGAAAGAAAATGTCCGCTGACTACAACTCCTCTCCTTACTAGGCCCCATTCTTCCTTGTCTTTCTCAGTCCGTACCGTAAATTTAAAATTCCGAAAATAAGCTCCTCCATGTATAAGCCCCTCCGAATATAAGCCCCCCGGGGCTTGTACTTGGAAATTGCCCTCAAACACAAACTAAAATATTAAAAGCAAAAACGGTCAATTTCTTTCCAACTATAAGGCTAGCCCAATCGATTTTGAAACGCAAATTTCCCTCCATAGATTAGCCCCTCCGAATATAAGCGCCTCCAAAAATAAGCCCCTGAAAAAGGGCCTTTGAAAAATATAAGCCCCGGGGCTTATTTTCGGATTTTTACGGTATCTCATAGAATAATACTCTACTAATTGAGATAAATCTAGCAATTATTGACAGCCGTTGGTATTCTCCGCAATTTTTATCACTTAGAACATTGTTATACAGTGGAACCCCACCTTAGGACCACCACGGTAATACAGTCACCTTGTTATTGTGTTATTACGGCCACTTTTTCACGGCCGTCAAAACGGCCTTTCATTTCCCTAGAAAAACCCCCGTTAATGCGGTCACCCATTAATACGGCCAAAGGCCACATTTTAAAATCCCAAACAGTAAAATCTCTTATAATTTCACCCCGTTAATACGGCCACTCGTTCGAAATTTAAAAAATTAAAATGCCTGTGACATGTCAATTTTATTGACCTAGTACTCTGAACCTGTTCTTTTACTGTTTTTAGACTACAGTACACCTAAAGTGCACTTGTTGCGATTTTATAGCCGAATTTTAAAAGTGTTTTATTTACTGAAGGAAAATTTTAAGAAGTTTTTTTGGTTACTGTACGCGATATCTTCATTCCGGTTGTTTATTAATTATAATGAGAACAGTTGTTCAAGAAATGAGAATGCGACGATGTACGGTGTATTTGTCATTACGGCCTTCAGGTCATGAAATTTGAGCCTGCCCCGATAATACGGCCACCCCGTTAATACGACCATTTTTTTTACCCAATGGTGACCGCGCGCGTATTAACGGGGTTCCAGTGTAATTGAAAGCAATGGCAACCTCTCACAGATTTTACGTGTAACGTAAACGCGCGTAAATACACAACCGTTTACAAAGTAGCTCGATCTGGAGTGTAAATAAATACCGTTATTCACCTCGACAGTTCGCAAAGGCAAAATTTCTGAAACATTGATCATGCGATCTTGCACATGGGTTAAAAAAAGAAAAGATATTCGTCACCGGAAACGTAACGGAAACAAGGAAGAACGGAAATGTGACAACAGAAATGTGACGGAAACGCGATCGTTCGTTTCCAACGCGGAAACATGGCGGAAACATGTCGCGTCCATGGAAAACTAGATCACCATGTTTCCACAAGGCGGAAACTTGACGGATATAAGCAATTCTATGTTTTCGTCTAGTATACAAAATACGGAAACACGTTATTTCGTCCTGTGTTAAGATTTCAGTTCTCCTAAGGTTTTCAAAAATTTTAGAGAAATTTGATGTACAAGAGAGGTATTAATTAAGTTTTTAGATAAGCATAACATTATAAGCGAAAGTCTCGAAAACAATTGACGATAACGAATACACCACGGATATGTTTTTAGGTCTCTCAAAAGCATTTGACACAGTGCCATAGTATACTCCTATACAAACGTGAGCACTTTGGTATAAAAGGAGTTTTACTTGAATGGTTTTACTTTTTACCCAGATTTGGTTAATTCAGACAAGCCCCATGGTTGAACGGGCACCGTCTGTAGAAAGCACAAGTATAATTGACCCAAGCGTAATAAAGTTCCCAAAGGGGATAACATTTTAAACCAAGCGTTAGTGCCAAGTGCCGGGTTGCATAAAAACTTCTTAAGATAAAAGAGCTCTTAACTTTTGTTCTGGAACAATAAGCTATTGTTTTGCATTAATAGTTACGAGTTTCCTTAATCTTCAGATGTTTTTTGCAACCCGACCCAGGAGTAATAAAAATCTCATCTGTTATAAACGTTGGTTCCATCAGAGGTAATCCAATACATGAAAAATGAGACACGCCCAGTGCAATCTCAATTGAGACAATAAAACCATTAATTTTAAATCACATGGCTGACGTCATAGGTCACGTGATCAAACTAATTAAACGACTCTTGCGATAGCTCTTTTGTTTTGGCAATTACTGGACGATATAAAAATTAGCACCTGTTGGGTTCTGTCTGGTCACTTGACTTAAAAAGATACAGGGCCTTTATTACGCTTGTGATTAAATTATTTTTATAGATCGGACCTTTGTTATACGCTTAATGCAAGTTACTACACTGCCTTGTACAAACATTCAACTCTACTTTTGTTTTTGCAGGGACCTCCAGAACAACAGAATTGAACACCTTCCACCTGGGATGTTTTCAAATCTCTCTAAGTTGGTCATTTTGTAAGTTCCAATTTTTGTATATTTTTGTTGCTAATTATCAAGACTACAGCATTTTACAAGGTATATAATCCAAAACTAAGAGCAAAAGCAAATTAATTTTAAAATTCGATTTTAAAAAAATATGTAAAAAATAGTGAGATACGGCTACGTAACTTCGTTGTTACGTGGTTCCAGGAAAGGATTGTAAATGGTCTGGAGTTTCAGTCCCTTTTCCTTACAGAGAGTGTTTTCTCTGTGAAATAGAGATGTACCAGTCCATGATGACGAACTTCGGTTGATAAGAAGCTTTTCTTTCAAAGACATTAGTGCTTTTGTTCGTGATCTTCTTTTGTGTTTTCAGATACCGCGTCCGATCTTCATTCGGCAATGATCGGCAAATTGTCGTTGATATCATTCTAATACTGAGTAGGTGCTAGTGGGGGAAGTAAGAGAAACGCAAACGACAGTCACAGGGGGTGGGAAAGTCAGTGCATTGTCTCAAAGCCCGAAACACGCAGTCCTACACACAATAAAGTGCTGTCCGTTACAAATGAGATGCTTTTCCCGTTGAGTGTTTGAAGCTCTCTATACAAATTATTCATTTACGACTGAAACTGCTTCAGTTAACTCATCCTTGGATTATTTATACAAAAAATACCTCGCTGAACCGCATCCGTGGGGTAAATGTCCTCGGGGCCCGGTTTTTTCGCGCAAACGCATTTTTCTTCCTTAACTTACCGCTGAGGAGAATATTACAGTAATAGGAAATATTGAATGCATTTGAAAACCGTTAGCAATCAAAATATCGACTTTGTTCCCCACCGCCGCTTTTGTTTGAGTGATTCTCGGAATAATTCGACTATGCCGGTAAGCGTACGCAAGTGTATCTCCACGTAAAAAAAACGTGAGCAATGGTCTATGGGGGGCGATGTTTTGCGCGTACACAAATTTTCTGCTTTAATCACAGGTAACCCAAGCTCTGTGATAGTACCACAGTACAGTTCCAGTAAAATTACGGTTTTTGTATGGAGTAAAAATACCATCCTATTATTTCTAGGAAATACTAAATAAAAGATCA
>BOPM01001170.1:35737-58703 GCA_022179025.1 Porites australiensis
AACACGTGCAATATAATCATTGTCAGCTTTTATTGAATAAACAGGAACTGAACATCATACTGCAAGAATGTCAATGTTCGAACAAAACAAAACAAATAAAAGGCAATTTCGATGACTGTTAAGGTACTGTGACTGTTCAAGGAAATGCTTCTCAACAGAGAAAAATCGCACCATTTCAACAACAGCAACACAGGCAGTTGTGTTTAAAATTAGTATTATAATAAGCAGAAGGGACCTCGCTGCACGTTCGCTGCAGCCATTACTCTCTCCAGGTTCTCCAGAGTGGCCAAGAGTGACGTGGAGACGAGGAGAGCAGTCGCCAGCGTAACAGCAATAATGTCGGTAGAAGATAATTTTGTCAATATAGATGCTAAAAATAACAGAACAATTAGTAAAATGTAATTTCAATACATGCAGTGTCCTCCCTCTCCTCCGTGTTTGACATTTCAGACATTTCAGTCCTGGGTTTCAGTGCTCAACAAAAGCCGCGTAAAAAGGGAAGGGAGTTAGCGGTGATTTCACTTTCACCTTCGGAATTTTCCAATACCACGTGCCTATCATGCGATGCGGCGTCCGTTAATCGAACGTTCGATTATACCAATCGTTCGGTAATCGAACATTCGATTGGGTTCGATTACCAGTCGTTCGGTAATCGAACGTTCGATTGTGTTCGATTGGCAAAATTTTATTGTGAATTCGATTATGTTCGATTGAGTTCAGCAATCGAACGATTGGTGTTCGATTGGGTTCGATTGCCGAACTGTTCGATTGGATAGGTCGGGATTAATTTAGACTACGAGTAGTCCCCCATTTTTCCTCAGGGATAGTAGAGCGAGCGAAACGCGAGCGCCCGTGAAAATCACCCCACGCGAGAAAAGGCGACACGCGGTGGGAAGAGAGAAAAATGAGGGACTACAGACAAAGCCCAAGCTTTTGAACTAATGCGTTGCTCTCACAACGCAAAACTCTGATTGGCTCTTCCATGAAAATCTGTCAACATCTGTCAAAAACGCGCCAGCCGCTATCAACAATCGACATAATCTCAATTTACAGAACAAATACTTAGAGCAGAACTAATAACAGCAAAGAACAAATAACTAGTCAGAGTTGCTCTTGTAGAAGCAACTAAGAAGAAAGCCAACCCGACAACTGATGAGGTTCGCGTGGAGAACCGAAACCATAATCTTGTCTGATCACAAAGTGGGAAATGAATAACAGAAAAGTCGCAAGGCTGTTAAGCTTATTCAAAAGTTATCACCAAGGGAGGAACTATGCATCCAAGAGCAATGACAGCTCAATTAGGGAAGGAATCCCATTGGATGCTCTTAATTGATTTGGAAGGGGATACGAACTTCACACTCCAAAATCAGTCGGCCGTGAAGGGTCAAAAGCTTGGGCTTTGTCTGTAGTCCCTCTTTTTTCTCTCTCCCCGCTGCGTGTCGCCTTTTCTCGCGTGGGTTGATTTTCACGCGCGCTCGCGTTTTGCTCGCTCTACTATCCCTGAGGAAAAACGGGGGACTACTGGTAGTCTAGGATTAATTCGACTATGCCGGTAAGCGTACGCAAGTGTATCTCCACGTAAAAAACCGTGAGCCATGGTCTATGGGGGCCGCTGATGTTTTGCGCGTACACAAATTTTTTTGCTTTTATTAATTTGTCACTCCCCCGAATTAAATAAAAGGAAGAACTGAATACATCTGCTGAAAACCGTAAGTACAGTTAGTATTGTTCAAGTGATTCTCTGTTTTCGTTAACTATGTTAGCGTGCACAACTGTAACAAATCTAGCTGCCTACAGAAATTTGGAGACGGCAGAGTCTTAAAAGCGATACTTTTGAATAGCACAGGTATTGCTCGGAATAATATGCAAGGCAAAGAACATGAAATGACTCTTTAACGGAAACTAAATCACCGATTTTGTCACACCTGTTCTTGTTTGTTATCCTTCTGCAGAAAAAAGGTGAGACACTGGCAAAAAAGGTAGTTACTCTCTTTCTACCTGAAAAATTCTTTCGCATCTGCTGGTTTAGAAGAACCTTAGACTGGAAGGGCAGAACACGTCGCGAACTTTGAATCCAAAAACTCAATGGATTTTTTTTGCCGGCGATCTTGAGCTGAAAAAAATATGTTATAACTTTCATGACAAAAGTACTATTTTTTACTCGCTTAACTTTCAAAAACCTTTTGTAAAACTTAGTATGTTATTCATTATTCATTTAACATTCAATACCTAAAATATTAGTAACCAGAACGTCTACCTGTACGGTGGCCCGTAACTGGGACATTACAATATATTTTTTTCCCTTAAGTTATCGCGCGATAATCTCAACTTATAGCGCGATAAGTTTAAATTATCGCGCGATAATTAGTCATTTTATCGCGCGATAATTAGTTAGTTTATCGCGCGATAAGTTTGAATTATCGCGCGATAAATGAGAACATTTAAAAATTATCGCGCAATAATTAGTCAGTTTATCGCGCGATAAATGAGAAAATGTAAAAACTATCGCGCGATAATTAGTTTGAGAAAATGCAAGGGGTGACAGGCCGCACATCTATACCGGCGTGAAACCTTGTGTAAACCTTTCATATTTTAGCTCTAATTAGCATGTCCTTTAGGGATTTTCCTTTCTTCTTGGTTCTTTAAAAATTTGGCGAAGTAACGGTTGGTTTTGTGTAAGATTCCATTTTTTCAGTAAAACTTCTTTTAAAGTAGACACTGAGGGCTGGTACTGTGTCACGAAAGGCAATACTTTTTTTCCCTCTTTGTTGTTGTGTTTCAGGAGTGCAGACTCCCTCTCTGTGAACTTTATATCTGATAGAAGGTTTTTTATCATAGTTTGTGGGTAGCCTCTGTCAATCAAGTGGTTTTTGAAATTTGAAATATTTTCCTCAAAAGTAGTTTTTGAGGAGTTTGTTCGTAGGATTCTCAAGACTCTCAAGGCTTCTCCTTTGACAAATCGTTTTTTAACACTCGGCGGGTGAGAAGAGGTGAAATGTGTGTACTGGAAGGTTTCCGTTCTTTTAAAATGTGTCTTTACGTCAAGGATAGATTTTTCCTGCAATCTTGTCTCTTTGTATACAACCGTGTCTAAAAACACAGTCTCAGTGTCAGAAATTTCGGCCGTGAATTTGATAGTTGGGTGATGTAAGTTTGCTTGTTCGATGTACGCTTCGCGTTTCGATGTCTGGTTTACTTATGTCCCACAGGGAAAAGATATCGTCAATGTAGCGTTTCCAAACTGTAGGCTTAAAAACGTTTCTGCTTAGAATTGTGGATTAGGTGTTTGAGATAGGTGTTTGAGATAGCCATTTTCTTGTCATGTCATCAATATGATTTTCACGGTGAAGATCCGTAATTAGGCGCAAGACCTTGCTGTGCGTTTCTTTCATCATGGGTTGAGAGAGAGGTCTGTAGTTATGTTTGTCGCCGATTTGTATTTGACCCTCTCTTATTTTGTCAGTTTTGTTCATGACTACTGCGATAAACTGACTAATTATCGCGCGATAACCCGACTAATTATCGCGCGATAATTTTTAAATTTTCTCATTTATCGCGCGATAAGTTAAAATTATCGCGCGATAAATTTGAATTATTGCAATGTCCCTTACGGGCCACCGTATACCTGTATGTTTTCTGACATTTTCTAAGCGGTGAGGTATAGAATGTACGAGTTCCCAAAGCGTGTCCAAAGTCACATTCTTCCAGGCGAAGCGAAGTCACTGTCTTAGCTCTTTCAGTGTTTTGGGGGCTGGATCTTTGTATGTTGTCTCGTCTACGATAATCCAGATGGTCTCTAGGAGTTCACATCATGTGAGTTTGCCGGCCGGTCCTCCTTGGCTGCCAAATCCTTCTGACACCATGCTCCTCACCATTTCTCACACAGTTTGTGAAAAAACGGCCATCCACTCCTTAGTTTGTCTTCTAAGGTCTTTACTTTTGACCACTTTTTTGGTCATCGTTCAGACTTCTTCAACAATTTGGCGATTTTGTTTTTCGAGTGAATGGCCAGAAGACCATAAAAATAGATGCCTGAGCTCTAGCACAAACAGTGTAAGCCTTCATTTTCATGAAGGAGTAGAGAAAATAAAAGAAAACGACAAAAATACCAAAATAGAAAACCTACAAAATGGGCGGGAAAAACCTCGCGTCCGTGTGCAGTTGGGGCAAAAGTTAAAAAAAATTATAATTTCTTCAAATTTTAGTTTGAAATTGCTTTGAACGGTTATTTAGATAAATTTCTTAACTGAATCAGTTTACATTTGCCTAAAGAAGCATTAAATGCTTTGCGCAAAATACAATTTATAATCGGAACGAACATTTGAAACACCCTGTATAGTCCCGTGGTTTTAAATACCCACGGTAACAAGTCGACTCCCGATAACTCGAACCTCAGTAGGGAAATCGAAAAAATTTCGAGTTATTGGGAGTTTGAAGCAAATAACCGGTAATAAGGATGGGAGGGAATGCAATTAAGCAATAAAGCCAGAGAGATGAACACTAGACTACAAGTAGTTCCCCATTTTTTCTCAGGGATAGTAGAGCGAGCGAAAGGCGAGCGCGCGTGAAAATGACCCCACGCGAGAAAAGGCAACACGTGTTTCCTTTTCTTACGTGGGGTGATTTTCACGCGCGCTCGCGTTTCGATCGCTCTACTATCCCTGAGAAAAAATGGGGGTCTATTCGTAGTCTAGATGAACACTGAATTTGAACTGGAGCCTAGAAAACAATGAAGACATACAATTGACAGGGTTGTTTTGAACAAAGGGCCTGTCAGTACATTAAGGTAGGGGACCCCAGATAGGTGAGGTAACATGTGGCGGGTCACCCCACCTATCATGTAAACGTCGTGATCAAATAAAAATGAGAGATTATATGGACAGACCGGTTACCCCACCTAAGCGGGTTACCTCGCCTACCCGGGGTCCCCCGCCTCCATGTAAACAGGCCCTAAATTCAATCAGTCGCGGACTTCAGTACACGGCGTTTTCTTTTTTCCGACTTGTCACGCGCTGAAAACATGGTTCCAGTTATCAAGCTAGGGTAAAATTATACAGAAATCCTCTGAAGCGAGCAAAAATTACTTCGAGTTAGCGCGAGGTTCGAGTTATCGAGGGTTCGAGTTACCGAGGGTAAAATTACTGCAGCTAAACAGAGTAAATTCGCTGGTTAACCTAAATCTAAATATCAATTAATGTATAGTAATACTTTGTAGATTGTAGAAATATCGATGAAATAAACGAACTGGTCGGAGTCCCTTGGCTGTGTTCACTGAAGTCCTTTTAAGAATAGCACCTTTTCATGCATATATACACGGGATTTTTCATTCAACTTAACTGAGTACAATTCTATTGACTGGTTTTTATGAATTAGCTAATTACAGTCGACTCCCGGTAACTCGAACCAAAGTCGATTTCCCTGGACTTACTTCATACATTTGGTCCATGAAGGAGAAAGGTTATGAGAGAGATACTTTCCACTTCATAATAAGAGCATGATTTGACGTGCGTTGACAAGTGAAGGCTGATTAACAACAAGATGACATTTGCAAGACAAAGCAGACGTGATCGATACAGAGCGAGTTTTAAAACCGTGTTTAGTTTTGTTGGTCAAAGAGGAAGGTTCGCTTCAGGTGGATTTTCATTGTCGCGTATACGCACGTAAATTTTAAGGGCGTAAAAAAATAGAGACAATATAATGTATGGAAGGTCAGGCGTAAACTTTTAAGTTAAGCGAGGCCTCACTTTTAGGTTTACGTGCTACCTTTCTGCAACAGTGGAAATCCACTCTTAAGCTTAGGACCAAACAACTTCAAGACAAAGTGACCCACTCTTCCCTGCTCTTAAGGTCATTTGAACCGACCAAATTTACCCACACCTCACCTGTTAGGCTATTTGTAACGAACATTTTCTCCACACCCCACCCCGTCAAAGATGGTGTATGTAACACTACTGTGGCTTCCGAAGTTTTTGAATATTGCAGTCGATGATTTTGCTACGCAACGGTAATCGCAACTTTTGTTTTGCGAACAATAGAGGCTTGCACTTTCCTCAAAACAATGAAAGGCCATGAAACGAGCGCAACTGCTTGTCATTGTCAACTCAAAAATGCAACCAAAAATACGATAAAATTTCACTCTTTCCACCTTCTTTTCTTTTCTTCGTTAACGCTTTGCTACTTTTATTTCCTCGTGAACCGATGGAACACGAGAACGCTCAAAAATGACTTTACCCTGCTCAGACCTGGCTTTGTTTTGCTTCCTGCGACTGGGAAGCCCTCGAAGGCCCCCCTCTATAACTTCAGAACCGCTTATTCTACGACCATCAAAATTACACACAATAATGTACTCATCATTTCCAACTTTTGGGCATACCTCGATTGACACAATGACGTAATCTTACGTAACTATGACGTCATATTGTTGAATTATTGGCATAATCCAAATTTCCCTCGAAATACGATCAAGAAGTTGGCTAGCATATAAATAATCTTTAATAATAGCTGTCAAGTCATGATGACGTCATTTATTAATTAAAAGGAACTAGAAACATCCGCGATCTCTGATCCGCCATTTTGAATTATGCAATTTGCATCGGCGGTATCAGACAATGCGTGAAGTGGTCAATTAAGGGAGATCTAGATTAAATGTATTCCATTTTACTTAAAACCCGTTTATATGGAGGCACGTTCCAAAAACAACCAACATCAGTACTAGCTTTGCACAGTTTTAACCCACTGAAGTGTTAATAGATTGAGACAACTGAATGAACTAAGCCACAAATAATTTGGATAAATCTGGCCACGGTTGTGGCAGTTTTAATTGAATCAATTTATATCTCAATTGGATAACAACTAAACAAGAAATCTAAACAGATTGACATATATTGCAAAACGTGGGGCGACTAAAAACGCCCTTACATTACTTACAGAAAACGATCTACCATATGGAGAAGTAACTGAAGTAAGAAGTGAGAACGAGAACCCGTGGGAAGGTAATGGGGAAGGTGGCGGGAAAAACGTTTCTTCAATTCCGCAGGTTTCAATGGCGAGGAATAGAAGGACAAATAATCCGAGCGCTTCTACTTTTATACACATCAAGAACCGCCTTGTAATCTTATTGGTCAATCTTCGATCCCGGTACAAACATCTCCACGGGTTATCTGAGACTCCGACTTTTGGTCGAGGCGTCGAGGGTCGATTTTTCATGTCGAGGGTTTATTTTTGTTATGTTCATTTCTTTAATTTTTTTCCTCGTTTTTTAAGCGAGCGAGGAGAGCCAGACACGCAAAAGTTCAGCTTTTGTTAGCACTGCTAGGAGTGTTGACAGATGCATTGTAACAAAAGTGTACTTTTTAAAAGAAAAGAGTGCAACCTTTGGTCGAGGTATTTAAGAAAATATACTAAAGCGCGAAGTAAGCGAGGATCGTCAGAGATGCAAAAGTTCAGTTTTGAATAACACTAGCCCAGAAAAGGAGTCCAACTTTTCGACGAGTTTTGACCAAAAAACACTAAAAATAAACGCCCCTCTGACAGAAAAATGAACTGTAACTCGCTTTATTATATCCTAAGTCTCGACTAGGGGATTAACTGGTCACCCAACGCATGCTTCAATCAAGTTGCTTGGGAAATGTCAGTGTGTATGTGTTTGTTGGTGGGGGGGGGGGGTAGTCATAACACTTAGACCCTTTACTCTGGCAGTTTGGCGGTTTTAGCCAAACTTTGATCGTCGGTTATGTGGCGGTTTACGGTTGAGAAATAAATCACCGCGCGCTTGCGGAAAATTACAACTTTATCAAGCGGTTTTCTGAGTACTTGTTTGGTGGCGGTTTGTTCACGTTGCAGGATTGTCGATTGCTTGGAGACTGTTTCTCTCTCGTCAAAGTGGAGTGCATTCTTCTTTACCTATACTCGGAGCTGGTATCCGATTTCAGAAGGCACGATCCAGTTTCAAGAAATGCCCATATTAAATGAAATCCCTTTCCGCTCGTGAGCTGAGCTTACACGACGGCCAGAAGCTGACAAAATTCGCAAGTGCTCACGTGAGACAGGGGCACCTATCGAGAATATAGTTCAAAACCACTTAAGAAGATGACGATAATAATTAAATTTGACTCAGATGAAAGTGACGGGAATGATGGTGTCGCAGATGAGGCAAGGTTCCATACGATAAACCGCCGTTAGCTTCTGAAGCTCTTTTTCTTGTTAGACGCACCGGCCGATCAAGGTTCGGAGCTAGACGATCCGTTTCAATGGGAGATTTATACAATAGAGTGGCAATAGGTAATGATCAAAGGTTCGACCACCATATTTTGGGAAGTCCTGACCCAACCTCGTTTCCAGGGTTCTCTCCTACCCGCCCTACGGAGGGCGGGTAGGAGAGAACCCTGGAAACGAGGTTGGTGCTGACCATCTAAGTGGAACAGCAACGAAGGAAATGCACCAATAACAGCATTTAAAAAGTAACCAATCAAAGCGGAGCATCGTGCTTTACAAGGTTACGAGTAACCATCCAACCTCGTGATTCTCATCACAAGTGACTATATTGTGAGAAGACGGTAAAGGTAACGAAAATTCCCACACTTGTTTTGTCACTAACTTTTTGCTCGCGTGTAGATGTTATTGAAAGGGTCCATTAAATTAGAAACTAGATGTTTTGTTCTTAAAAATCTTGTGATCCATGTGAGGAGAAATACGATTGTTGTGTTAACATATAGTCCCGGGGGGGGGGAGTTACTCCCATACATTACCTATACGGGTATGTGCCGCCCAACGGAGTAGTGATTTTGAAGCTCCTGATTTAGAACGGGGTATCCATTTCAGAGGCGTTTTCTAGAACGGGGTATAATATTTCGAACGCACGAAAGCTCCAGTTTTGTAAGCAGCCGTTTGAAATTATTCAAGGACAGATTGCTTTTAAAAATACGGTTCAATGCGTTAACAAGCAAACTGTTGTACTCTTGTTGCACCCTGTGTTTTAGCGTGCAGGGCGGGCGTATTTTAATTTGTCGCGAGCCGCGAGCGCTGACTCCGCCATCTTGGATAAATAGGCGCGCGGAAGTCTGGAACTACTCCATAATGTACCCGAGGGAGATGGAAACGGGCTCAAAAGAAAGGGACGGGGGAGGAGAAGGAAAATCGTTAGCTTGCTAGTGCTTGGTGAGAGATTTTGCGTCATAATTAACCGCATTGTATCCACATGCACAGGAAACGTATTCCGGATGATTATGAAGAAGCATTTATTTGATGTATAAGTCGAACAAATAAAGAAATATCTTTTTTAAAAAAACATGGCTATTTAAATTCACAAACTTTCCAGGACGGAGTAAAAAAAATTGGCCCATTTCTAGTACGGGCTATCAGTTTTAGGGCAATTCTAGAACCGGGTATAAAAAATCGGCCCATTTCTAGAACGGTGTACCAATTTAAGGGGAATTTTTTTTTTTAGAACAGGGTACCAATTTGGAGTCCCGGGCGGCACATACCCACCCAAAAAATACCAAGTGCCCCCCCCCGGGCATATAGTAAGAAATATTGTTAAAAAGTCGGTGATTGTGATATTCATACTGGCATAAAGTCAGGCGGTTTCGGTCTTCAGGAGAAAACGAAAGCGGTTTGCGGTCAAGGAAGAACAAAATAAAGCCGTTTGCGGAATGATCGACCTCCTATAATAGACCCTCTACTAAGGTACTTATTATCTATTTTTTTTGCAAGAATTTTTATTCGAAAACCTTGCATAACTTGCACACAATTAATGAGAAAATTTTACCCAAATTTACGTCAACCGTGGTTGAACTTTTTTCGACGTGTCGTGACGCTAGCGTTACGCGGAAAGCACCAAAAAAGTTGTTTCTTTTTATTCCGCGAATCATGATAAATAAAAAAAAAACAAACACGGTTTATGACGATACTAGGAGACCACAAGGCAGCGCATTTCGTAAGACAGGGTGTTGCCCCGGGGGGGGAGGGACTCCTTATATGACAGGGGTGGGGATGCTCGGTCTCTTTTAGGGGTTTAATTCAAAATTTCCGACGAGCATCCCCACTCCTTTCATATTCGGAGTACCCCCCCGGGGGTGTTACAGTGATGCAATTTTTTTGGAAAAATCGGGCAAATTTTGTAAAAATAACGGCAATCTTGAAATGATTGGTCCATGAGTTATCACTGCTATCTTGGACGTCACGTCCGCTGTTTGCGCACTTTATCAATTTCAGTAAGGGTGTGCATTTAATACTGCCCCTGAAACGTTTCGGGATTTTCAAGCGATTTATCTTTGGTGTTTAGAGTATATTTATTGTACTAGTTAATAACGAGTCCCACCAAAGCACATACACAATTAACACTACTGATGGACAACCCCCCCCCCCCCCCCAAAAAAGGTAAAATCTTTCCGCAAAAAAGTCAGTGTGACAACCTCCAATGACCCCACTAGGGTAATGACTCTTCCATATATGTTTCAACCAGTGACTGAAACATGCGTTGCGTAACAAGCTAGTCGGGGCTGTGGATAAATGAGATAAAGGTCTGTTGTATATCACAAGCGCGTTTATTATTTCCATTGTATTTTTCTTAAATACCTCGACCAAAGGTTGGACTCTTTCCTTAAGGACACCGTTATAATAATACATCTGTCAACACTCTGAGTCAGCGCTACTAAAAAGTGAACTTTTGCCTGTCTGGCGCTTCTCACTTGCTTAAAAAACGCGAAAAAAATAAATTAAAAAATAGAATGCATAAAAAATCGACCCTCGACCCTCGACCAAAAGTCGGACTCATTATTCAGATGTATTCTATCACGGTGCAAAAAATAAGATTTATAATTCCAAAAGCCCCGATGTTTCCAAGAAACTACGCATGGAAAGGGTTCCAGAACTATTTTCAATTACTTAGTTAAGATTCAAATGCAAAAAATACATCAACAACAAAAAAAGTATGGCTACACTTGCACATAATACAAGTCTGTTAATAATGTTTTTGTGTTTCAAGTATACCTTTAATAATTTTTAAAACCTCTTAACGAAATCAACAGATACTTTTAAATAAAAGTTTTACATTGTAATCTTGAACAAAAAACCTTGTAAGCCTCCTTTACTATCACACAATGATGAAGGCAATTATTTCAAGACCTTGACAGATTTAATTGTTTAAAGGGGTAATGTCACGAGGATACTGCTGTTTTAGGTCACTTCTATGCTTAAGTCACTACTTAGCACCTTTACACAAAATGTTTGACCTGTAGAGTTATCAAGAAGACACATGTATCAAGCCAATTTTGTCCGCAGGGAGCACAAACCATAATATTTTTAGGTGACATTTCTGCAGTCATGGGATTAAAAATTGAAAAAGTTGGCCCAAGTTTTTCAAGTTTCAATCCATGTCCATCCTTGTTATTTATAGCAACAGGTGACAGGAAACAGTCTCGATGCCTCAATAAAGTATTGCTGCACTTTTTCAAAAACATGCAAATTCTGAAGTTCAAAAGCCAACTGACATTTCCATTTTTCACTGAGGTCAATCATTTTAGCCGAACTCTTAGGACACAGAACTTGACAGGTTCAAAAGGTCATGGTTTGTGATTGTTGTTTTTGATCCGCTTTGTGTGTTTCTGTGGTTCAAGGCTCATTGCTTGTGATTGTAATTATGATTGACGGCAGCAAAAAAAAAAAAAAAACAGTTGTGAAAGTGGCTTTGGTGAGCTTTATGAAAAGTGCAGTAAATGACAAACTAAACCATTATTTCTGAAATTCAATTTACGCCAAGATACATTTTAATCCTCTCAAAGAACAAAGTTCTAATTACTGTTCTAAATAATTATGTGTTATTGACCAACATTCAGTCAAGATGGCTGGATATTGGCCAAGCTCTTTTTTTGTGAGGCCAATATCCAGCTATCTTGACTGAACAAGCTTGATCGATTTATTACATAGAGAAAAAGAGAACTTTTACTTGTGGGAACAACACAGGATTTCCTGAGCCAATCAGAATGTAGGGTTCACTTCATCTTGCCCGCTTGAGGATTCAGCCATGTAATAAATACTGATATTAAGTAGTTGGACATTTATTTGTCTTTAGCATGGAAGTGGTATTTCAAGATTTAAGTTTGCAAAACTTGACTTCCCTGACTAACCATACAGCACAGTAACTTGTGACTGATATTAAGTTCAATGATCCTGCTTGCTTTGGAAGAACTTTCTGCACCAACATCACATACCAAGGTGATCTGTTATATGAAAAAATATAAACAAAGTGCTACTTAAGTAAAATATGCAGGCTATAATCCTCAGGCTACCAGACCACACTTACGTCATAATTAGGATGTGTTTACAAATGAATATGTTGCAGTTGTTCTTTGTTTTTGAGTATGGTAATGCATGTGAAGAGGGAGGGAGGGTGGGGTAGACTGCGAGCAGTCTCACTTTTTCTTCAGGTTTAGTGAGGGGAGTGCACGCGGGCTTGATGGACCAAGAAAAGAGAGAGGCTACGCATAGTCTTGGGGAGTGGGGTGAGAGAAAAATAATCTTGTAGCAGTAAAATAACTTTACCAATGTAGATATTCTAATAAGAATAAAACATAATATATTAATGATATGCAAATCATATGTTATAACATTACACTGTACATGCGCATGATATTGTATACATTGTGTACAGTTGCATGTGTTTCATAGTAATGGTCAGTATATTATGTTGCCTGCACACTGCAAAGTTAAGACTGTGGACCAGGGGTAAATTCATGCAAACAGAGGCTGCAAATTGTAGACTAAAAGTAAAATGCAGGCAAGGTGCAAATGCAGAATGAGAACTGCAGACTTAGGGTAAAAGATAAACCAAGCATTAAATCTACTCACTGCCATTTTGACTTTTGAGAGACCTCACTCGTCAAATTATGATGTTGCTTATATACTAAACACAAGCATTTCTGTTATAATAGAGATAATATGTTTATGCTTAAATTAGAGCTGCTTACCCATAGTACTGTCCACAGGGAAATGTGACAAAAAAAAGGAGTACCACAAATCATTTCAAGAGCAAAATGTTTCCGATTTTAGCTATGTGCTGCTCAACAAAACTTCCTCATTACCACATCAGCAGGGTTTTCATTTACATTATTGTAGTAGCAGGAGAAAGGTGTAAAGTTACAGGAGAATAATTATTTTGAAAGAGGCTCTAAGTCTAAATAAAGACTAGTCACAGGCTACCCAACATTAGCCGGAGAATTCTGCATAGTAAACGAAGAATTCTCCAATCTCCGATGCCTTATGAACACCCTGCATCAGATTCTCTTAGAGAATGTGCATTATGTACTTAGCTTCGACCGTGAGCTTCTTAGCCTTTTTCAGAGGCCAGTAGCACAAAAAAACATTATGTTTATCTCACCATCCAAACAGGAGAGAGTTATATTTTCTAATAACATTAGAATTTCAAGCCAAGTCTGCAGCCCACATTCTGCATTTCGCAACTAGTCTGCACTTTACTCTAAGTCTGCATGTGCAGTTTTAGCATTACACTGACCAGTTTTTTAATCCCATTTGCTGTCTGTAATTCCTGGTACCAGTAACAAAAAGCCTTTTGTTCAGGCACAAAGGAGAAAGTTTAAACCCCTTAGGTTGCACATTATCATTGACATGTACTCAGGGTCAGTACCATGGGAGGTAAGGGAAAGTAACAAGGACTGTCTGGGAAGACCTGAAATGAATGAATGTTGAAATGATGTTGTTCTCACAACTTGTAAAGCAGTCACCTTGGTGGTCAGCAGATAATTGCAGTACATGTGTATTCCTGGTGTGCAAAGTCCCGTATTATATATACTCAAAACAAAATTAAACAAAATTCCTATCAAACTCTTTCAAACAAGAGTTTGATACCGTTTGGCCATTGAACAATATCAAACACAGCTTAATGTTTTGAGAGTTTGATGCCCGAACAAAATCAAAATAAACCAAATTATATTGAACAAAAAAATCAAATGTGAAAACTGAGTCACTTTGGAAAAGCAACAGGCTAGGGAAATCTGACGAGTGCTGGATTCAGAAGGAATAATATTGTTATGATACGATTCAGGACAATTAAGGAGGAAAGAATAATAATCGAGATGATTCCCAAGATGATTTCAACTTGCAGATTTAAAGCATTTTTTCCCTGGTAAAAAAATGCATTGACATTTTCACAGAGAATATTTATTTTAGAATTGACTCTAAATAATTATGGAAATGATAAGAGAAACGAGAATTAAAATCACCTCTACTGCTTTCACACTGGATCAATACCGTATTTACCCACGGATAGGGCCACACTTTTTTCCCAAAAAAATGAGACTGAAATTAGGGTTGCAGCCTGTACGCGGGTACAAGCGTTTTGACACTTCATTAATATGCAAGAGATCTCACGGTCGTACACTAAATTGGCGTTTTAATGTTCGCTTTCAATTGTTACTAATTTACAACACATACTACTAAACACTAAGTCCACATCTTCGTAGAATCTTGATTTTGTCTTTAAGTATTTTGTATATAAAATGTTAGCGAAAAGGCATTTCAGTTTATAGTTTGAATATTTTCACGTTCATGTAGAAATTATTGTCAAAAATAAATTTGACTTGACACGCATTAGCTGTTGTTGATTTCAAACTTCGGTTTATTTACCCCAGTACTCGACCTCACAATTTTTTTTTTCCCATGAAAACCATTGAAAGTTTGGGGTGCGGCCTATATGCGGGTGCGGCCTATCCGCGGGTAAATACGGTATATATTAACATACTTGCCATCAAGAGTTCGGAATTAGAAAGTTTGATTTTCTTCTATTCCAATTTTCCTTGTGTGAGTTCCACTTTGTTTGATAACCGAACTCAAAGTTTGATTGACTTCACAACTCGAATGATTGATTCCAATTTTTTTGGTGAGTTTGATTTTGTAGAATGCCTGTGCTTCATCAAACTCTTTCATTCAACACAGTTTGAAAACCTTGAGCATTCAATTATATGCCCAAGGAAAAAATTTTAGCAAACAGAGGTGAACCGACAGAGGAAGGACATGTAAATCAATAATTTAATATTGAAAAAAAAATATATCATGCCTTTTTGTTTTTCTCACATGTCATATTTGTCCCTTGGTACTGAAGTTGCAAGGGAAACTAAAAAACAAGCGACGGTCACAGTAATCAAATAACATCTTAACTGACAACAACACATGCTGAGCTATCAATTGAGTTAAGATACACCAGTTTTACCGCATGGGGATATGGTATATCAGATTATTATAGTTATAATGCTGATAAAAAAATACTGGAGAAAGTGTCAAAGTTAGTGGAACTACCGGTAAGTCTATTTTATAAAGCTGGTAAATATGAACAGCCTGAATAAATTAAGCTCTTCTGTTTATTACAGTCAGTTCAACACCTTTATAAATTCAAAGCAAAAATTGAAATGATCCTACACTGTCAGTAGTAAACAAAGCACAACTACTGCTGAAAATGCCTGTGTCTTAACAGACATTACAGTGCTATCAATTGAGTTAAGATACACTAGTTTTGCCGAGTGGGGATATGGGATATCAGATTATTATAATAATGATGCTGAAAAAAAAATACTGGAGAAAGAGGGTCTGAAAGGGCAGGAGGGGTACAAATGTCAGGCCATTTGTCTGTTTTCAGTTACATGATTATGAATGATTAACTATGAAACTTATTTGTATATTTTTGATGCGAAATTAAGACACATATAATGTAAATTAAACGTTAAATTTGACAACTGATGCAATAGTACCTTAATTTTTATCAGTTTTGCTATCATAAGCATTTTAAGTGGCCCTCCATTTCTCAAGTCTTATGTTACTTTCCTCCACTCGAACGTTTTTGCTGGCCAGAGTTCAATATTTCCAATCATTTTAAGCCCATCAAAATTTATACCTTCAGAATATTGTACACCTGACAGCTCTCACGCAGTATGTGTGAGTCTCACACCTGTGGAAGACATCGATCTCATGCATCAAGGACAATTATTTCTCTCACCTGACTTACAAATACAGACAAACTGTTCTTTAACTCATGATAAATAATGAAAATTTAATCCAAAAAGGTTTTAAATGATGACTTTGCGTCCTAACAAAATCAAAGCATACTACAGTTGTCATCTTTTGAGTAGCTTTGGAAGGGCTCAAACGTCTTCGGAACATCTGGGTACATTTTCGGCAAAGTTCAGAAGTCTTTGGAAAGTCAGAAATCTTCGGAGGTCGCCAGGACATTTCCGGAAATCCCAGTCATAACAAGGTGAAGCCTGACACGCATTAGACTCAGAAAAAGTTGGCAGGTATAATATTGGAACATAGATCATAGGAAAGATCAAGAAAGACCGTATCTGAATCACTTCAGTAAAAACTGGCAATTGCTTCTGTAATGCCCTCATTAGCAGCCATCGTATGCCGGCATGTTCTGAGACAAGAGTAAATTTGAGATGAACATCATAGGTGGTCATAAACGAAATAATTATGACAGTTAAGCTTCTTGCTGCTAAGTTGCCCATAAAAACATAGATTTGATCACATTGCCTGACGAAAAGAGTGAAACAATGCTATTTAAGGCCTTAAAAACGGGTTTTGTAGAAAATAACCGACAATCAGGTCCTTTGTCAGTTGTCAGTTAAAATTTTGGCCATTTGTCAGTTGTCACTTAACCTCATCCAGACCCTCGACGAAGTGTCAATTTTGGTGGAACTAAGACTATATTATAGAGCTGATAAATATGAGCTTACATTTGGCCTGAATAAACAGATTGACACTTCTTACGCTCTTCTGTCTATTACAGTCAGTTCAACACCTTAAATTCAAAGTTAAATTGCAACGATCCTACCCTGTAGTAAACAAAGCACAACTACATGTATTGCTGCTGTAGTCTTTTTTCTGCCAATTTCGGGTCCTTATGCGGTATCAAACTTGACGTTAGCAAAGAAACATCTTGTAAATGACAAAATCACAACTTCTTTTCCAATATGCATAATAAGCACAATATCAAATGTTACAAAATGTTCAAATAACAACTACATGTATGAACTTTGAAAAACTATTAGAGCACAAAATGTTTGTCCATCCATGCCTTCTTTTGTATCTGCTGTGTTATTTATATCTTCTTTTAATGCTTTGAGCTGTTATTTTTGATTCACTCAATTTGGTGGCAGTTCCTACTGTTTGAATTTTTGAAAAATTTTGTGACACAGCTCTTTTAACTTTCTTTATGTTTGCCACAAACACTACTCCACAGCCCAACTCTTTGATGGCTTTTAACAGTAATATATTGCATATTTCAAACTCTATGGCAGGAAATTGTTTAAAAGAAAAATATGCAAGCCAAATACCAAAGAGTGACATAAAATCAACAACCTTGTGAATAACCAAAATACAGTATAATAAAGAGAAACTGTCCCGCCTTCAATTTCCCTTTTTTGATTTTTCTCAAAACCATCAATCTTTGGTTTTTTAACAAATGGTCAGTGAACATATCTGCTGGCAAGACCCTTGATGGTTGGTTTGCAAGTTGTGGGAACATTGTTTGGATTTCACCTAAGAAACACATGAGGAGTAACCATTCTCCTTCTTGTCAATATGATGCTTGGATAGAACTTCAGAATAATACAGGATAAAAAAAACTACAGTAGTTCTACTAGTTGAACTCCACTGCTGGTAAAGAGGCTGTGTCACAATATTTAGTATTGTCTGGATCATTTTGTTAATAGTGACGGCTTTGTTACTTTAAGGGGAACATCGCTGTAGAGAGGAAAACAAATACTGTAAGTGTGCGAGCAAACTGAGGAGTTTAAAATGACAAAAGATAATTTTGTATGTTCGACAACAAAGAACTAACAAAGTGTAAACACTGGTCATTTATGAAAGCATCTTTTAACCACGAACCATGAATTTCACAGTGGGTACATTGCTTTGTAAGTTTTTGGATTTTTGACAATTTACTGTAGATTCAAGCGAGAATAATACAGAAAATAACTAAACAGATTCATGTTTTTTTTTGTCGTTCTACATTCTACATTTGGCGTATACATTTGTCATGCTGTCGTATAAACTTGCCAGTTTGCTCGTGCATTCAGTAATCTTTTTCCACAATAAAGCGATGGTCCCAAAAAAGTGATGAAAGCCATAATGTCAATTATCAAAGCACAATTGTCATCCGTTTCAATTCTCTCTAAGTCTACCTGATCCATCCATTCCTCATTTTGTATTTGCTTAGTCACTTAAACCTTCATTTCATGTTTTGAGCGGATATTTTTTGTTTCACTAAGATTGGTGGTGGTTCCCACTGCTGAAACTAGATGAATTTCGTGTCACAGCACTCCTTTAAATTGCTAAGTACTAGTTATTGATCAGTGGTTTTAAAACAACCTTAACACAGCTTACCTCGTCTTTATACTATCTGCATTCTCCATCAAAATCTCTTGCCTTGGACAGCCTTAGTACAATCAAACACTCCAACTTTCAAATTATACTTGCGCATCACGAGGTTTCTGCTCAACCGTGTCTTTATCTCAAAAATAAAAGGGTCGCTTTACGAGTGAAGCGATCGATCACTGAAGGCTGACAGATCGATAATAATATATAACAACCCTCAGATGTCTTGTGGTGCTATCAGGAAGCAAGACTAAAACAAGAACAAAAAAATCGCCTGATCGCAGGTTGCAATTATTTTCAAAATGGACGCCAAATAGAGCGTTTCCAATGAGCATGAGCGAAAGAAAGTTCCGCTGACCAGCACTTCCCTCCTTGCTAGGACCCATTCTTTCTTGTCCCGTATGTCATACAGTAAACACCCGCATTTTCGGAGGTCAGGCTGATTGAGTTCTTATTTATCGGGTGCTTAATGACAAATCAGCCTCAAAATGTTCTTAAATTATTATTTAGTAATACTATCCAAAACATGTTGCTAGAGGTATATTTAGCATATTTTAGGAAAGTAAAATAAATAATTATTCTGTAATTTGATTATATTAACAAATGAAGTTATCTGACAGCAAACATAAACTTACATGTTTTGTAATTATGACACTTTTTCCAATTTATAAGAACATGTTACAATTTTGAGGCTGATCTTGTTCTTATAAAAATGGGGCTTTGTTGGACAAATTTCAGCCTGGTGTTCTTAAACCATTTGTTCTTATATGCGGGTGTTTACTGTAGTACTGATTGCGATAAATCTAGCAAATATCGACAGCTGTGTATTCTCCGCAATTTTTCACAGATTTTACACTAACGTAAACGCGAGTGAATACACAACCGTTTACAAAGTAGCCCGAACTCAAGAGTAAATAAAATTTACCGTTATTCACCTTGATAGGTCGCAAAGGCAAAATTTCTGAAACATTGATCATGCGATCTTGGACATAGGTTAAAAAAAGAAAAAAATACGTCACCGGAAGAACGGAAATGTGACGGAAACGTGATCGTTCGCCTTCCGACGCGGAAACATAGTCTGTTCCAGGCGTTCGGATAGTGGAGTGTGGCGCGAAGGAAGAGAGCGAGAAAAATTCTGAAGGTGGAAAAGAGGGAAAAGGAGAGAGTAAGGAACGCCTGTGAGATTTGTTTTCAAAAGGTCATTCCGCCCACTTTGTCGACCAGTACTCCGAACGTAGTTTCCGGTGTTAAAAGTTGTCAATCAAGCAACGAGCGACAAAGCGCACTGTTTACTGAATAAAAAAAAGATATGCCTGTATTCATCTTTTATATTTGTTTCCTGCGAACGAATAAATCCCTTACCTCCAAAAATGAAAGATCTGGCAAGCATTACTCGTTTCACTTTCTCTGCCGTTGATTTTCACTCAACAGATCAAATATACTAGCTGCTGTCGGTTTTTGTTAGCTTTTGTTGTTGTTATTGAAATGCTGTTTGAATTTGTTTGTCAGTAAATGCCTCAACGCGTAGCCTTGGAAGACGTGTTAAAAGGATAGAGATCTCAAAAGTACGTCCCGAGACTAGCGCATTTGTTCCTTTTCACAAATATCAGCTGTCAAAATATTCACTCACAGGTGAATGTTTTGACAGCCAGCTTCGGGAATTTCAGGGCTAAAGAAGCTGCATTTTCTTCTCTCCTATATACATTCACTGCTAATTCGTCCACGCTTTCTTACTAGTGTTCTAGCGACTCCAACTCTGTTAAACTGTTGTACTTGAGTAGCCGCTAGGGCGAAACGTCTCTAGCGGCGAGAAACAAGGCCAAAGTGAAACGGCTGTATTTGCAGGCTGAACACAGACTCATATCAAAAGAAAGTTCATGCGCGTTTTCAATATTCCTGAAGAGAACTGAAAGGAAAGAGCTCGTTTAAAAGCCAATAAATGGTAAAATTCGAAAGCCCTACTTTACTTTGACGAGATCCTGCCTCAGAACGATTTCTCCTGTTCTTTAGGAATGATATTCTACATAAACCGCGTTCCTTTTTTTCGAATCACTTCACCACGCTTTCAAGATAACCTGATGTGTAATCTGATTGCTAGCGCATCGCATTTCCAGTCAACGTAATAAACAACAGCTGTCAAAATAGACCAATCATAGGGTATACCTGAATCTGGTATACCGGAACGAGCTTTTTGTTAAAAAGTCTTACAGGCGTTCCGTCGCTCTCACCCCTACCCTACCCCCTCGTTGTTGTTGTTGTTGTTGTTTTTTTTCTGCTTACGTCTATTTGCGCCTTCCCCACTATCCCTACGCCTGTAACAGGCTATGGAAAACTAGATCAACATGACGGATATAAGCAACTCTATGTTTCCGTCGAGTTTACAAAATAAGGAAACGCGTTATTTCGTCCTGTGTTAAGATTTCAGTTTTCCCATGGTTTTCAAAAATTTTAGAGAAATTTATGTACAAGAGAGGCATTAAGTTTTTAGATAAGCATAACATTATAAGCGAAAGTCTCGAAAGCAATTGAAGATAAAGAATACTCCATGGATATGTTTTTAGATCTATCAAAAGCATTTGACACGGGGAATCATAGTATACTCATACAAACGTGACCACTTTGGTATGAGAGGAGGTGTACTTGAACCGTTTTAGTTTTAGCTTTAGCTTTTTTTTAAATTCAGACAAGCTCCATGGTTGAACGGGCAACGTTTGTAGAAAGCACAAGTATATTAAGTAGGACCCAAGCGTGATAAAGTTCCCGTAGTAATAACATTTTCAACCAAGCGTTAGTGCCCAGGGCCAGGTAGCGTAAAACCTCCTTAAGATAACCTATTGTTTTGAAATAATAGTTACGAGTTCCTTTAATCTTAAGATGTCTTTTGCAACTCGACCCAGGAGTAATAAAAATCTCATCTGTTATAAACGTTGGTTCCATCTGAGGTAATCCAATATATGAAAAATGAGACATGCCCATTACAGTCTCGATTAGATCACATGGCTGACGTGATAGGTCACTTGACCAAGCTAATTGAGCGGGGGAATAGCCCACGACTTTTGCGATAGCTCTCCGTTTCGTTTTGGCAATTACTGAACGATATGAAAATTAGCAGGCGTTGACACTTTGTATAGCAGCTATTATTGGTCAAGATTTAATGTTGCCCTACAACTGGTTTTAGTTTAGAGCTAATCGGCTTGAAAAACATAGGGCCTTTATTGCGCTTGTGATTAAGTTTTATTACAGATGGGTCCTTTCTTATACACTAAATACAAGTTACTACACTGCCTTCTACAAACATCCAAATCTTCCTTTGTTTTTAAGCTAAGAGAGGATAGTTTTTTTGCGATTCTTCAAAGTTATTTTAAAATTAGGTAGTTCAAGTTATTAATCAGTCCTGTCTGATGGATATACTTGGGGGCGAATTCCGCTCCCCTTCACCTCTCCCCTCTGGATTGTCCACTGGCAAAGTAAAGCGCTTCAGAAACTTCTCAGTAAGCAATATATCACTGTTACCATGTCATGCTTCAGAAGGTGTTACAAGTCTTATTCCCTCAAAAAAAGGTGAAATAGAAAAATCCATAAACTGGAACTGTTTGCCGAACGAATTTTGGCAGTGTGTGCGTGTGGGAATTTAAAAAGTATATCATTGCTCTGAGTAACTGTACATATGAATAGATTATTTGGAGACAATATTCAGAAATTGAAAATAGCGTAACTGAGACAAGATTTCCGATATTAACAGAACCAAGCTATCGAAATGTGTCTTTCTAACCGCATTCCAAAGCTTAGAGCAAAAGCAGATTTTAAAATTCGAATTAAAATTAGAAAATAATGAAGTACGGCTACTTAACTTTGTTGTTACGTAGTCAGAAGAGAATTGTAAATGGCCTGGAGTTCCAGTCCTTTTTCCCTATTCAAAAAGGATTTTCTTTGTTCAATAGAGATGTCCTCCATGATGCGATGTTTGATGCTGTGATCTTCCGCAATTAATACAGGGATAATGTCTGAGTTGATGTTATAACCCTTTGGCCGCCAGTGTTCAACATTGCACTACCCAGGATTGGTGTCCTTCAACCGGGCACAAAGACATCCTGCGGTCTCACCAATATTTTAGGGCATTTTTTGGCCATTTTCAATCCTCTCTTTGGACTACGTATTCAAGTCAGGCCTAGAAGTTGGAAATGATGAGTACATCATTCTGTGTAACACGGGTAGCCGTAGCACGAGCGGTTATTAAGTTATAGCATGAGTGGCTTTTCAAGTCGCAGGAAGCCGAAAAAAATGATCGGTCTGAATAGGGTTAAAGATTTTTTGTTGTTAATTATTATTATGAAGTCGAGTGAAATTCTGACGAACTTTGTTTATAAGAGGCGTCACAACCTTTTCTCTGAACTTGAAAATGGCAAGATTACAAGGAGCCTTCTCTCTTTCTACCTTCTTCGATTTTTTCTTCGAAAACGCTTTGCCACTTTTATTTCCTGGTGAAAAATGACTTTAACCCTGTTCAGACCGGGCTTTGTTTTGCTTCCTGCGACCGGGAGGCCCTCCGGAGGTCCCCCTCTATAATTTCAGAACCGCTTGA
>BOPM01001170.1:62397-88309 GCA_022179025.1 Porites australiensis
AATTAATTCGATCACATCAAAAGTCTTGAAAAAGACTTCTTACTCATGCGTGTGCATCACTAACCCCCCCCCCCTCCACCACACCCCTTTAAGAAGCTAATAGCCCTGAAATTTAATGTTTGTAAAGGATGGTTGTCACTTACGAAACTCTTTGGCTGCGTGCAGTTCACAGTTTATGTTTATAGGTCAATTCAGAGGGTGACATTTTGCATTTTAATCACCCTCGCGTTTCGGCAGTAAATCGCATGGCCACCCGGGCTTTTAAAGAGAGAGAAAAAAAACAAACAACAAAGCTGATTCTTTGGTGGATTCATTTGCAACATGCGCGTAAGGCTGCCGCATTTGCCCACTGGCATTTGTTATTGTTTTTAAGCCTACAAACAATAAAAGATTCCAACAGGCAAATGCGATAGCTGTACGCGTATGTTGCAAATGAATGCTCCTTTTCTTTCGACTAAATGTTATGGTCTACATTGTCCTGGGCGACAGAGAAAGAGCTAGAGTGAGAGATAACGTGACTTATAAACACAATATTTATAGTTCCAAATGTTAAGGACGATGAGTTCTTTATGTTTGCCAAATTTCGATTCAGCTCCATAATCTGTTCCGAAGTTATAGCCAATAAATCATTTTCTACAGGTAAACCCGTAAGACTCAAGCCTTAACGGCTACTTAAGGTCCTAGAATAAACTATTTTGTATGTGTATATTGACCTTCCCTTTATTCTTAAGGCGTTCTTGAAGTCACGAAAGATTAGGTGTGGCTAGTAATTCTCTGTATCCTATTTTAATAAGGCGAGGAAATACAGTTGTCTTTAACCTATTATATTTCATTTTCCAGATTTCTTGGTGGAAACAAAATCAAGAGAATCCCAGAAGGAGCCTTCGATAATACGAAAAGCCTAGAAATCATGTACGTAAGAGAATGAGTCATAAGCTTGAAAGCACCATCTCTTTGGTGGGCTGCGTTATTCGTTCATAAAATTTACTCACTAATTAACTCGTTATTTTTCTCATCAAATCCACTTTTTTCCTTTTTCTTTCAGCCTGCTTCAAAATAATAATTTAACGAAAATCTCTGCTGAAGTTTTCAGGAATCAAAATCGACTTCGAATAATGTAGGTTCAGCGAAACTTCACTCTACTACTTACTAAGGACATCCGTACATCATAACGCCGGGCATTTTCGTTTGTCCCTACCTAAGGCTCATACGCTAAATATAACGGACGCTGGTTAATAGGGACAATTCGGCTTTTGCATCATCTGAAGAATTATGGAGATCGAGGAGCCGTGTTTAACCACCGAGGCCTCAAGGACGAGGCGGATAACACCATCTGAGATCTCCATAATTCTTCAGATGATACGAAGCCGAATTCAATAGTAGTTTTATTATTTTCTCAAAATAATTCCTAGTTTAAAAACAAGCTAAAACATGCTTACCTCCATCGATGTTAAGTTCATCTTCGATATTTCGTGTTTATCAGGAAGTTTAGGAAATAAAGAGTTGTTCAGTTCTGGAAACATTCTCCAAATTGAAGATGTCGTCCGTCGAGTTGGCTTCTTGCTGTTCTTGCTATGTTTTTATTTCTTCCTCGCGAAACGAGCGAAATGTTTCGCCATTTTGTATTCACTTTCACAACAACTCAGCCTCATCCTCGGGTCTCAGTGGCAGTGGCATGACTGATGTCATCAGTTCACATATCGCAAAATTCTTCCAAATTTGGTCGACAGTAGCTAGTTATGATGAATTATGCCTAGGATTTTAGCTAATCAGAAACATAGAAATATTTCGAATCAAGAATGACGGACATACATTCTGCTGCCAGTCCCGTGTCACATATTCCTATATATACATGTATCATCAACTCTGCTTTAAGGACACTGCTTAAGCTGCGCCCTCAGTCTGTGACTGAATATGTTACCAGTAAAAACATAACAGGAACGGCAAGTTCTGTCTAATATTCAGTCCGCCTAATTTAACAAATTCCATTGTAGTCCTTCAAAACAATATTTTAGTGGTAATTTTAGTCCGAGATTATGAAAAAACATCTTAAGGTTTCTTTAGGATGATTTTGTTACTGTTAGAGAGTTTAGAAATGAAACAGTCTTTTCTAAAGGAAAATGTCTGCTTTCGTCTTTATATCGATAAACATGTGTCCGTGACGTTTTTTGTTCTGAAAAATCTCTTAATGCTGACACCCGGTTAATACGGACACTATGGCATGTCCCCTTGGTGTTCCTCATTAACCGGGTTCCACTGTAGTAACACGATCGTCTTTAATTATTGGTTTTAGTCAACAACTCCTGCTATACCTTTCCTACCCTACTATAGCATCATAGGTCTAGCATTATCAGATAATTTATACTGTATCTCTCCAGAAGGAGCCGTACAAATCGCCTTAATAGTTAAGAGAAACCACTCTTTGACTATTGTTTGATAAAACCCTATCTACAAAAAAAGCAGTTCTTTGATATCCGCAAACGCAGAGGATAATGAGAATAAATGCAATGAAGAGCCGCTCGTTTTGTTGAACTCGTACAAGAGCGACCCATGCACTGTAACACGTTTTTTAACTTGAATGAATAGCAGTAGGTATATCTGGATGAACGTTGCATTGGAAGGAAACCTTATTTGCCATGCTGTAAAGATGGCTCTTCACATTTCAGAAACTGCTGCGTACTTGAGTTCATTTTCACAGAGCACTGGGAATACCATCACAAAAAGATTGTCTGAGTGGAAAGGTCGATCATCCGGCAGTCTTGATTTCCTTTAAAAACTAAACAAACATCAATTTTATTCCATAAGTTATTGAAAATATAATTTATTGCTGTTATTATTATTTTTGATGAAAGGATTCATTAGAAAATCTCAACCAATTAACGTATTCTTTTCGAACGTTAACGTAGCGTTGCAGCTCATACGGATACTACTTGTATCAACTTTGGGTCGTAAAAAGAAAAACCAGGTGACATTGTTTTCTATTCCAATCTTACGCGCGTGGAAAGACGGTTGGTGCCGTGAATAAATTCTGTAGAGAGAACACCGTTTGGAGAGAATTTAGCTTGTCACTTGCTGATATCTTTTGTTGCTTCTGTTTCCCTACTCTACGCCATGTGAGAGTACACAAGGAAGTATTCAGTCTACTTCCAAATCTGGCATATCCATCCTTGCAAATGCCAAATTAAACATTTCTTTTTATCCAATAAAGCGTGTATGCGGCCTAAATGTATATGGAGAATACTCCCGCATGTTCATCGTCGTGTGATACATTAGAACAAAGAACATCCTGTCGTTTCCAAGTGGGCTTAACAAGGTTAATACGTTCGACTGAGTCTTTTTTCTGTTAGAAGAGACGGTTTTGCAATTGGCATCGTATAACTATTAAATGCGAGGGATTTCGGAAGCGGGAAGTAACCCAAAATGTTTAGTAAGTGAAGGATCAGTAGTCAAAAAGAAGGAAACAGCAGCAGTTTATTATTTTTTTCCAACAAAATTACTATTTACAAAGTGAAAGGGGATTGCTACAATATATAGACTTAGCCAAGGCTATAAACGAAGCGTCCTTCCCCCCCCCCCGGCCCCACCCCACCGCACTCCTTTGAGAAGCTACTAGCCTATGAAATTTAATCTTTACAAAGGCTGGTTGTCATTCACGAACTCTTTGGCGTCCAGTCCACAGTTTAATATGTTTATTGGTCAATTTTTCCGTCTCAAATGGATTATATCCGAATGGGGTAAATTAGGCCGATTTTGAGTTTGGAATATGTTTTCTTTGCAAAATCGGAACGATAAACCGTTAATTACGTGTAAACTACCCTTTATCTTAATATCTGAGTTCAGTAATCTCAACTGTAAGTTATACTCTTTTTTTTTCTGGCGAAAAGTCCCTGAAAGGTTAAAAGCTTATTTATCATATCCCCTCAATGAATAACCATAATTTTGCAGTCTACAGAAATGCCCTTTAGGTATTTTGTATTTTAATGGCTAATGTGTGCCAGTCACGAGTCTTGTCTTTGGTTTCGGCGACAATGAACAATGTTAATGTGTAAACACAGGCGCAAATCACAGACCATGTTTAAACCATTTTCAGACACTTCATTCGCGCGTCATTCTGACATATTCCTACCCTGGGTGCCAGAGACTTTCCTAGCGCGGTTTCCGGTTTTTGTCAAGTCTTTATAGTAACCCGCGCGAAAAGTTCTCGCCGCTTAGCCGCACGCGAGAAAACCCTCTGGTACCCAGGGTAACATATTCCGCGAAAGGAAAAAAAGATAGATGCAAAACACTTTCCGAAATTATGAATAACAATCAAAACATAAAAAAAACCTCAATGAAAGATGTACAACAACAAAACTCTTTTTATTCAAGACAGCAATTAGAATGACTGAAATGTTTCCGAAATCTTGTTTCTTTGTGTTTGTTTGTTTCTTTTGTTTTTCTTTAGCCGGCTCTTGGCGTTTAAAATAGATGAACGAGCCTCGAAGCAAGACCTTCGCTAATTACCCTCACTCTTTCACCTTACTACAACTGGGTATTCTCTATAATAAAACCTAACAACAACAACAACAATGTATTTATTTAAAGAACTTAAAGTTTACAATACTTTATGTCCCGCAAATAGCTATAATGCTAATCTAGACAGGACAGGACTTTAAATAGTTACGTTATTAAATTACGTAAGAAAAAAGAAAAGAAAAGAAATACAATAACACGCAGAAAGCAACACCTTACAAATAAATTCAAGTACAGGGGATTTTGTAATTTGGAAAAGACTAAAATTACAATGGACGTATATACAACATATCAGGTTAACTTCGTAAAATATTCTATTAAATAATTAACATTCAAATAATTATCTTCATTACCTAGAACATTAAGGAGTTGTGATTTATTTTTTTACGAAAACTAGACACCAGAAGGTGTATACTGGGCTGCCATAAAACCTAGACTAGACAGAAATTATGTATTGTACGAAAACGAGATGTTTATCACAACAGATAGCTGACAGCGTATGAAAGAAAGAAGTAACCCTGCTAAACCCATTCCCATGCCGGACACCACCCCAACCCACGGGTTTCATTAAACTGTTTGAACTGAAACTATAAATAAATGAATGCAAACTAGGTGGGTGTACCGAGTGGAACGAAATTTTTGCGGTTGTTTACTGTTGCAGATTGGGCATTTTATCTGTTTCGCGGAAACTAATTTTTGCGACTAGGTGTTATGAAGTAAGAGTGTAGCGTGATTGTGAGATGGCATGATTTTACTCCTTTTAAAACTTTGTGATTATGTTAATAGTTTCCCTTGTCTGTCAGATTTTACTGATTGCGGGGTTAAACATTTGAAGTATTTAACAACATAACTGAGCGAAAGTGAACTTGCTGACAGATCGGATTAAAAACTAAAGCTTACAGATTCACGAAAGTCACGATTTCGTGTAGTGTGTGAGCGAGCCATTGTACTGTGAGGATTGAAGCCGTGAAATAAACCCTGTTTTTTCTTAAAACTGTGATATCGTGAAGAACGGCCGTACGGCATTCACGACACTAGGACACATTGGTTTTTCTTGCTGACAATTAATTTTCAAAAAGTACCCAGTACCCAGCGTTGATGATATTTTTGTTTTTGTTAAGTAGGTGCAATCAGGGTGTAATAGAAATACAGATTTTCAAACAATACTACGGTATGCCTACATTATGTAAAACCAATTCATTGTATACCGTTTTGTTTCTGAATTGAAGAGGCGAGTTGTAATTGAACAGACACGATTTCTTAGTGCTGTATTTTTGTGTAGTAAATTTTAGTCAGGGTATATTTAATACTAGATCTAGAGTAAATTTTTGCGGGAAAAATGTTTTCGTTAATTTTTGGGGGGGAAATTACTTTTACGGATCGCTGGAAAAATGGTAAAAATCGTCAAAATTAAAACCCGCAAAAATTTCGTGCCACACGGTATCGCTAGTTCAGTTCATGATCTGAACTTTTTTTTGTTTTTTTGACAGCTTGTCTCTATTTTTGAGGAAAACAATGAAAAAAATCGTCCCGTTCGTAGGAGAAAGGCTTCAGCGCATCTGAAATTTTCTTTAATCGCGGGCAATACCATTGAGCTGTAGTTAGAGCGGCGCACAGAGTTAAATTGTCTAAACTAAACCAAACTGGTTCGACATGGACAGAGTTTTTAAGCGAAGAAAACGGTTTTTTTTTAGTTTGTTATCAGTAGTATTTTTATGCACTGCGAACCGACCGGATGAAAATAAACTCATTCAATTCTTTGAACTATCATAGAAGGGACGTCTGTACACCGGCTAGCGTGTGCATAAGATAAAAGTGTTCATTGCGGAGGTCATATATAGCGCCAGGAATGGGCTCCTGATGGCTTTTTTTATCCCGTGGGGTACTCCACATAATGACCTATATGGGGAGGCTCCGCGCGAAAGGGGTACCTTTATTATGCTTCAGGTATACAAAAGAGTAGAGATTTCACTAGCTGAAGTATATGAAAGGGTAGGAAAATGCGTCATTTCGGTCAGTAAAAAGGCCCAAAAGGACTAGGCTCAAGATCACGTTGTTTATCTTTCCTAGAGAGAAAACATACTTTGCATAGCAAGATCTCATATCTTCTTTCATTTCTTCAGTTCTAGAAAATTTGACAGAGAAACATTCTTTTGCAGATAATCGCGTATTATAATGATGTTTTGTATTGTTTTTCGCAAACTTATCGAGACCACTTTTAGGAGCTGTCGTAGCATGAACGTCATACATTAAACAGCTTAACTGTTGAAAGAACAAAGACTGCAAAGGAAGGCAGTTGAGTCAATAAAAAAAGGGATTGCATGGTCTCTGGGTTTAGAAAAATAAATCAAACGCAGAGCACGTTTTTGCAGAACAAGTATCTTATTGAGGTAGGTCTGTGGACAGTTGCCCCATGCACAGATACCATAATTTAAATAAGGAGCAATAAGTGCATGATATAAATTCAAAAGAAGATGTCGTGGAATGTAATGCCTCATTTTAGCAATTATTCCAACCGATCTACTAATTTTGTGACAGATAAAGTCAATATGATGCTTCCATGATAGTTCAGAATCAATCATTATTATACCCAAATATTTAACAAAGTCCTTCATCTCTAAAATTACTCGAGTATTTAAAGTTGAATTAAAAATCTTAATTAGAGGAATGAAGGTATTCTTTTTTGGTGCGGACGAAAAATGACATAATTAGACTTTCTGACGTTGAGCGTTAGTTTGACGGGGTTTAGCATTGAGCCATTCTCTTACTTTCTCAAGCTCATTGTTGACAGTTAGTTCAAAACCTTTCTCTTTCCATTTGCAACCAGAAAATTAATTTTAATTAAGCTTGTGTATATTTAAGCTTACAAACGAGAGGCCATTGACATTGTCTCTCTGTCTCAAATCTTTAGTACGTCATGACATGAAATAATTAGGCCTGACTTAAAAAAAAAAACTAAAACGAAACAAAAACTGTAACAATTACATAGGCTCACCTTGGATGCGAGCAAGAGAGGTCAGAAACTTTTCCTGTACTCTGCTGTAAAAGCTTGCATGACATTTTTTACTTTTGTTGAATCCCGTGGCTACGCTTTCCTCAACCCAAACACTGTACACAACCAGCTTCGAATAACAGAAGAATCTTGATTGCTGCTGTATTTCATTTTGTGGCGGCAGTGGAAGAACACAAAGACTAAAACTTTGAAATGTTACAAGATTTTTTCTGTAGTCCGCCGTAAGAGCCTGCATGAACCATCACAAACGCAGCAATCGATGAATTCCTTTCGTAAACGAAAAACCAAATAAACAATTCAGTTCTGAAAAACAGAAAGACAAAGCAGTAGTATTTCATTTTGTCGCGTCAGTACAAGAACACGATAACTTTAAAACTCTCAGTACGTACGTCTGTCCTCAAACAATTTTTTCTAGATGTTGCTAGCCTACGTTTAGCCGCACTCTTCCCCCCGACAAAGAAAACTCGGAGAGAGGCCCCTTCCGTTTTCCCTTTGTCGGCGGTAGGGTGCGCGGCTACACGTAGGTTAGATGTTGCGGCTTGCGGCTTTCATTTATAAATTCACCTGTCAAAATTTTGACAAATCGCGGGGGGGAGGGGGGAGGAGAGGACTAGGTTGTCCTGCTACTGAACAGAAAAAAACTTCAGCCTATATTTTTACTCGAGCAACTCCGTTGGTTGCCCTTAAAACCGTTAATTTTGCGCCAAAGAGGAATGCAACGTACATGTCTGAGACTCCCTTCCCTAACCTACTGAGTTTTTATCCCTGCTCCCATAGTCTGTGGGTACGCTGACGTCAAAACCAAATTATCTGGTATCGATAGGTTCCCATTTTCTATAAATGTACGTATGAGAGCTTCTGGGGCTCCGCTGCGCGCGCCGACGCTCCGTTCCGCTAGAATATATATCAAGTACATTAGCGTTGTTTTCGCGCTCATCCTTGCGCAAAAGGGGCCGGAGATGCAGCCGTATACTACAGTTGATTCGGGCGTGGGCTCAACTCACCAACACCATTTTTTTAGATTTCTTTGATAGACCTTTGAACCTTTGAATGTTACCTAAATTAGTAAGAAGAAATTAAAAGGGTTCGCGATTGTCAACATATTCTAAACATTTACAAAAATTAGCTCAGAACTATTGTCGAACCACCAAACTGCGAAAACAAAACATTTTTTGCATGAGGAAAGAGCTAAAGAGGGAAATTATTACTTGATGCAAGAGCCATATTATGGCTCTTGTTTGATGTCATTGAGCATGATTTTTGCTAGCCAGCAGTAACCACTGAAACTAATAGTTTTTGTTTTGTTTTGCAAATGTCTTGATCTCCGTGACTGGTCATATCATAAACAACATTTTCGAAATATTAGAAAATTCACAGTTTCTTAGCTGAGAAACAACGTCCTACCAATAAATTTGTGCTTAATACTGAGTCATTTTAAGACAAATCTGATTCGATGATCTAATTTTACCAAAAAATGATTCTTGTTAGACTATTCACGACTTACACCGTAAGCATCTAAATTTGGTATTTTCAAGTATACATATTACAAAGTAATGTTTTCCTACTTCATCGTCTTTTGTCAAGGTGGATATCTCTACGAGGTAAATAGATTAGACTTGTCATTTCCTAATGACGAATTAGGTTAATGTTGCATCATAAGATTGATCATCTTATTGCGATTTAGATATGTTAGATTTATCATCTTTTTATGTCAAGTTATTGTCAGAGTTACTATCTTTTATGGCAAGTCACATATTTTTGAAACTAGTGTTCTCCATTTATTTCCGGCCTGAACACGCAGTCACGGCTGCTTCACGGCACCACGTGTACAGAAAAATAAATAAAATGTGTACCAAGAATACATGTATGTATTCTTGACACCTAATGGCAACTGTTCTCCAACCAGTTCCGTTTCTTTATCTTGGAGTTCTACAATAAAAGCCTTAGATCCTTTCCCCGACCGAGACCGAGAGTTAATGAATGCTATCGAGATTGATTTTGTATTTCTTTTTCAGAATGCTTTCAGATAATCCTTTGGAGAGTATAGGGTCACGTGCATTCACAATTCCAAACAACGATCTGTTAATGTAAGTATTCAATGTTGCATTTTGATGGAGAGGAAGTTAAGAGGCAGCTCATGCCGCAATAGCAAACTGAAATCGCTTATTTTCACTTCAGTCTATTCAGATCAACTTTTGTGATCTTTGATTTCTGGATTGATTATTAGATTTCCATTTCTGCCTCCCCCTTCATTTTTTCCCTCCCCATTCCAACTTTCTCAACGGACTCGTGCAGAAGCGCTTGCTACTTAGCAGTGACAAATGTTCAATGTCAGGTAAAGATTCCAACCCTGGCCTCCATCACTATGAATAGGGTGATAAAGCAAAGACTTCAGGTGATTGCAGAAATAGAAAGGTTACGGGGACTTGATGAAAGCGGTATACGTTCTAAAATTAAACTGGCTTAAAGAGTGTTAACTAAACTTACAAATAATAGGTCAAAGTGAAAATTTCAGTTGTTAAGATTCATTTCGCTTATCAAATCAAATGCCTTCTGGCATTATTATTGTTATATTATTTCTTTTCTTTCTATATTTGCTACTGCTATTATTACTATTAGTGAAGGCAGCAATGGGGCCTTGATGAAAAGGACCTCTCGGGTGCCCACTTACTGTTTGTCTAACTCGGAAAACTGCGACAACTTGAGTTGATATATTCCTAGACGATCACTAAACTAAACAGGGACAGCCATTGGCCGATTCTCGGTCACATAGCCTTGAATAAAATCAAATGTATCCCGATCGTGATACATTTAATAAACAATGTACCCTGCTCGGGATACATTACAGCACGTGATCAAAGCATGGTGGAAAGTGTCGTGACCGAAGGCGGGAAAAACACTCCCAGTTTTCTTTTTCGTGAATGAACATAATTAAAACAACACAAACATGAAGCCTCAAGCTAAAAAGCAACGATTTTTAAAGTTATCCGAGAAGAGAAACAGCAGCTAGTGGAAGAAAAAGATACAGATAACATAAGGAAAGTACTTTGTACATCATTCATGTAGTGGTTTTGAGAATTAAATCTATGTTCTTATAAGTACCGAGTCGACTCTTTTGATTCGCTCCGCTAAAGCGTATTCTTTTGTTGCTGTTGAAGTACGTTGAATTGAAAGTCTAGAAATATAACAAAACACTTAATGTCAGGTCAATCGGGAAACCAGTCTCTGGAAACATCAGGACTCTCGGGAAAACAAAACTAACTGTTTCCCTCGGGATCTAAGTGTATAAGTGTATAATATCTTAGGAATGCTGATCGTGTAGTAAACAGGCACGAAAAATATCAAGGCACACAAACAATCCACAGAACCACGAACTTGTTACTTACCGTTGCTGCATGCGGTTTGGTTTATGGACGCTGAATTAAATGGCGATTTTTTTTACAACTCAATAACATTCAGAAATCAGTTTCTTTTGCCCAAGATTTTCTGACTTTTATAGTATGGAAAAACGATGAAAAGGTAATACTCTTTTCTTTCCCGGCATATGGCACAACTAATACAAGACCCATATTCCTTTGCTTTAGAGGACCTCTGATAACTGTTTGAATTTGTAACACCTACAGATGAGAGGTTGAATGCAAGCTTGAATACAATCCTTGTAAAATTCCCTCTTTTTTTAGGTTGTTTCCTGTTCTTTTTATTTTGTCAAGAAATATTTTTTGTTTATCAATTATTATTCACAGCCTTTTCATGCTTCTTTCCACACTCTGAAATCATAAAGTATTTTCTAAATATTAAACAGCGTTCAGTGTAAAGATACTTACAGACCTACACAGCAAGAATTCAGCATTGATTGTTTGTTTTTGTTTTTGTTAAAGATATATGATACGAACCAAGGTCAAGACATTTGGCTTTCGATCCCTCGACGGCATTTCTAACTTAACAACTAATATGTAAGTATAATAGTGAATTATTTCCAAACTAACCAGTCGCCATTTCTCTGAAAGGGATTTACAAGTTCAATTATGGTTCTATTACGCGCCTATACAATGACCAAATCATGGAGAAAGTTTTGAATTTTCTCTTTCCCTCCCTATTTAATATCGTAAGTTAACTCTTGAAATAAACAAAGCGAAACTTTAATTAGCTAAGGCACCCAATTTCTCTTCCCAGCTAGCCCACATCAAAAGTGCTCTTTTCAGCCCATAATGAAACATCCTCTTTTCATCGGCAAAGAAATGATTTTCGTCTTTCATAAGAACAATCACTGGGTTTTTCTATTGTAAGAGCTGGACCTCTCTTTCTTTTGGACACCTTTTCTTGCAAGAAAACTCGGTAAACAATTTGAGGCCAACAAAGTAAAGCTGCTTGAGAAGCAGCCGAGAGCACCTCAAGCTTCTCGAGTGCTCTCCAAACTTTCTAAGTGCTTTATTTTTCGACATGCACACAGCTGAAGCATGAACCAATTGTTTTACAACATTTGAAATACGATCAATGCAGCAGTTACCTTGAAATTTTATTACTATAGCGCGCTCAAAGTAGTCTGCTACACGCAACTCTCCTTCGCACAAACGGCTGCTGAGAATCGAACCACATTAAATTTCCTTTCCCGCGGTTAGCTTATTAGAATTCAGGTCCCATTTTCTGGAAGGTGTTCGCGCCACGTTTGCAGTACGGTGACTCCTCCAATCAAAACTTTGCTTTTTTCTGTGCCCCATGTGTGAAAGACAGAACAATCAAAATCGTGGCGTGAAGACAAGCAATAAACTAGAGTAGTGTTTTCGTAGTCGAGTCCTATTCAAAATTTACGAGATAACCCGGTAGCAGCAAGCAAGTCGAACAAATGTGATGCACAACATGGATGTGCTTACAAAGTTGCCGGGTATAGTTTTGCGAATCGTTCATCGCTAATTTATAATGTTGCTTTTGTTTGACTCAGTACCCTTGAGAGTTTAGTCTTCACATGTACAGCAACACAATGAGCACATTCGGCACATGAAATTCATCATGCATATGCACGATAAAAAGAACCAACTGATCCTGGTAAGAGTCTGAGGGGCTATCAAACCTTTTTTCACTTGGAACTTTGTTAACCGTTCCGTTACTTGAAGACACAGAGCCCGTCCAAATTCAGCGACGATTGATTGATTTGTCGAAAATTGAGAAGCGTGTTCGCTTCCTAGCGCCCTGCGGCTCACGTATTGTCAAGTTTCCTATACATTATTGGTTTGTTCGTTAGACCACAAACACAAAGGGAAAGGAATGTGGTCCGAATCTCAGCAGCCATTTGTGGGGAGGAGAGTTGCGTGACGACACTAAAAACGGTTGTGTTGCAGACTACGCTCAAAGCAGTATGCGTCAATATTTACTTATTGTTGTTTTCAACTCATAGTTGTGTTTGCAAATTTTTTTTATCTTCAAACTGAAAGTATACAAAAGCCGCTTGAGATAACATCCGAAATGGTTTTACAATCCATATTGAGATGGGAAACTATTAAGTCACCAAAAAGTTCTTTTTGAACGAAAAAAGAATGATTTGCACACGCCATAGCTCGGCAGATGACAACAACAACACTCACCTCTTTCATATTATGTGTTAACAAATTCCAAAGCGTTTTTCTTTAGATTATATTAAAATCATACACACACTCCTGACACATGGTAAACGCTTCATCGTGCACTATTGAGTTATGGATGCACTTGTGAGGATTGCTAGGCTCACAAGAAGTGGTTTGGAGGTTTAAGTTTTGTGACGTCATCATAGAGTGCTCAATAAGAATATGAGGCACGCTTGCGCTTTTGAATTTGATTGGGCGAGGATTGTAGTTTTTTTTGTTTTAATATGTTTGGTCTCACTGTAATATTATCCTAAAAACTCTCATAAAAGAAACTTCTTTAAAACCAGCACATTTAATGACAGTTATATAGAATACAAGTACTTTTAGCTGACCTGCAGCATTTGTTTCAAAAAATGAACTTCAACCTCCCAGGCGGTGTGGCACGGCTCGTCAAGGGTCATGGGAAAAATGACAAAGAAATCCACTTCACTGGAGACACGATCCAGTAAACATCTCGCAGGAGAGCTCACAGTGGGGGGTAAAACAGGCACTGAGACTCTGTTTCCCGTTTTCGAAGGAACAACTGAAGATAAAAGATAAAACATAAATGAAGCCCAGCGCTCATCTCCCCCAAGGCCAATAGCCGTCATTTAAGATTAAGATTGAACCTCTATTTAACCGTCTTTCAAGGAAACAGGCCCTGAGTTGTAGAAGACAGGCAGTATTTGTTTCGTGTGCCTCCCCATATTAGAAAACAGAGACTAATATAACTAGTAATAGTTGACACTATGCCCCCGCTCTGTAAATTGTCGGTCAATAGCATTCTTACTCGTTGTGTAGCTCTTTGAAATATACCGATTCATAACGAAGATTTTCACACATATTCCATAGAATAGGTGAGATAAATACAGGAAACGCAAGGTTTCATGCACAGTGTCAGGTCGCCTACGGTCGATTTACACAGCTTTGATCAAAACATTCTCAGTTTCGAGAATAGTTTATTCTAAACCATAAGAAAAGATTTAATTAGAAGTTGAATTTTTCGCTATTTCTCTTTCACTTTTTACTTTCAGTTCATTTTATTTGCCGGAAAGAAAGCCTTAGAAATTAAAAGGACGTTTGATCAATTCACACTCGCGCATTCTAGTCTTATTTTAAACTTTATAGGGGAAGGACATCTGTGAGCAGCGAATAAGTCAGCACAGAATTTGATTATCGGCGAATTTCTGTAATCGTCCATTGTTCTGCTAGTGATAAGCTAGCCGTTGATCACTCGTCTTGTTTGTTTGGGGCTGAGTCTTATTCCGGTCAAAGAGAGAGAAAGAGTGTCTGGCAAGGTTTCCAATGAAATATTTGTCAACTCGTGCCTGGCAAACTCTCCAAGTGTTTATATATACGCAGTTATACGCACCTTATAACTTCTTCAGCGCTTAACGAGTGTTGTTAAAATTTTGGTCCATATTAAACTTTCACTGAAACAACTGCTCCACAGAATGTCACTGATAACACGTATCGCAAAAGAGTGTCGAAGTATGACTGCACAATAAATGTCACAAAATCTACCTAAGCAGTCCCTTGGGGATGTTCTGTCTTTGAGTCATCCTAACCATTTCGTACTTGCGGGCGCAAACAATAGAAACGTCATCATTACTTACCGATTCCTCGCGGCCCCTGTTCAACCAAATCGAGATTTTTTCTATATTGACTGTATGACTGTATATTTCAACTGTAAGTACTTTGCTTAATATACGCGCCAGTAACTAGAGTGCCTCCTCGGGATTTCGCCTTCTGGGCGAAATCCCTGCGGGGGCAATAATTTGCCTGATGACGTCATTTTACTACTAAGACCAGAATCCTTTACTTTTTCCTTTCATATCTAAAGTTGGTAATCCCAGAGAGAATTAAATGACAAAAGCCCTAATTTGCACAAGAAAGCAAAACCCTCAAGAATTCTGGTCGTAGTAGTAAAATGAAGTCATCATGCAAGTGGCATATTATGATTCCTATCTGAACACACCCTTTTTAATATCTCATGCATGAGTCTGGATGCCTGCGTGTAAGTTCTACCCCGTACTTGTGTTACAAAGTGGTCGCTGGTTTTTATATGTTTGTACCTTTCCCTCTAAATCCAGGGCACTTTACGACTACCTGTTCAGTGATTTTGTTACAAATTACTAAAAGTGAGTCCTGGGACTCATCTTATGAAAAATCATGAGTCCCAGTCCAGAATAAATGATACCCAGTTCAAAAAACACTGAGTCCTCACCTCTATATTAACAGATGCCACAACTCTAATGAAACCAGACTATCACGTGTAATCTGTAGAACATTATCAATAGCAAAGTACTTATCTCTGTAATACATTATAGTCAGTGTACTGAAATCAAATTACAGTCTTTTTAGTGAAAAATAGAAAACGCTAACACTGTCACTCTTGGGACCACTCTTGGATTTTTTGTTGTTTGAAGTGATACCCAGCGGCTCTCCTCGAAAAACTTATCTTTTTTGTCCCGGCATAGGAGCAAAACATTTTTGGGTGGCATTTTCTAATTTTTATATTAACAGTAACGAGCCCTTGAAGCTTAGAATTAGTTAGAAGAAAGTTTTGCCCTACTACGAACCACTTTCGGCCATCTTGGGTCAGCTACGTGCTTTCCATATATGACAAACGTAATGAGTAACCACTCCATCAGGTAAATAAACATGGCCGCTTTTGAAAAAGATCTTATGGAGAATTTGCGTGGAAATATTTCTGTATCTATTCATTCAGAAACTGTTGTTAATCTATTTTACGAGCGGACGATATTACTCTTTTGTCTTGAGGTAGCGTTCAATATTCCTTTAAAAAAACGCGCAAACATGGCATTCTTCAAATACATCTTTAGATCGATCAATTGATCGATCGTTGCGTCCCAAAACTGAGGCAAACCGTCAACTATTCTGCCTCCTCGAGAATTCTTATACGTCAGGGACGCAGGACACGGGGGTAACAAAACATAGTCCACATTGCCTTGCTGATCGGTTGCTAAAATCCATTTTTTATAATTCCAAAATAAGCTGTTTTTAACAAAAAAGACGACGGCAAGAAAAACAAGAAAAACAACAACAAGCCAACAAACAAACAGACAGATTAAAAAAAAAAATTAGGAGGTTTTTTTCGGAAGGCTTTCTCCAGTTTTTGGTAGCAGAAAAGTTTCCTTTTGAAAATAAGAGGAATCTTGAATTGTTTCCTTCTGCCTTTTGTAGATAAGCCTACAATTCAATGCAGGATATCGTGAATAAAATTTAAAAAAATTAAATAAATTTATGAAGTTTATTATAAATGCGAGAAGTCGAAGTGAATCGACACCAATGTTTTCCTTCATGTATGCGCCATAATCAACCAGGCGTTCCGTTTCCACACCCTGAAAGGGCGTAGGTTTGTACTTTTATTCTCGTTATTTTCCCATTTGTCCTGTCTGCAGACTTTCTTACACTTGATATCTAGTTTTAAAGATTCAGATATTCAAAGATCCTTTAAAATTCGAGTTATGTGGAACGTAAATATGTCTGTTCCTCAAGCAAATTATGATTGGTTTTCTCCTCGTGTGTTTCGGTTCCGACTTCGGAGCCGTGCTGGCTATGTTGACTGCTCAAGGATGAATGTTTTCAATATAATTAATATGAGCAGGTAATATACCGTATTGCAAGTTTGGGAAATTTTGTTATGGTTTTGTCTTTGATGTATATATAGATGTAAAGATTTTGTGTAAAAAAATTCATTCGCAGTGAGTCTTGAATTTTGTCATCTAACATGTCAGTTTTCTTCTTTTAAGGAAACAAAAATACCCCTACTTTTCGCTCGCATACTTAACCTGTCTAAAAGTAACCCATCAACTGAAGAAAAACAAAATGAAATCGAATAGATTTTGAGCTCCTTTCTTGTTTCAAGGGGAAACCTCTCCACTATCACCAAACCTTTTTTTCGACTTGTTAAAGTTCCTATCAACATCAGAGTAGTTGCCAACAACAACAACAACAACAACAACAAAAACAAAAGTATAGTTTCCAAGGTTTTTCATAACTTCATCTATAATCATGCCTGGCCTGTTAGCTTCTAAGACCTCACAAAAGACTGTTCCTGGGATTAAACTACAGCCTGTCTGACTAGTAGCTGTCAAAATCACTTCACTTGTGGTTTTCTCTTTAGCAGCTATGGGCGGGAACAACAAAAAATGACATCCCGTGACCAATATTTTTGAAACCGCAGAGTCGCCAAAACAATTATCACGTGACCAGTCCGGAATATCCCTATATTTAAAGACAGGGCCAACTGGTCACGCAACACTTCTCAACCAATGAGAAGACACGACACAGCATTGTTATTTCGTTTTCCTTTTAACATAGGCTTACAGTACTCGCCTAGGTTTCACATTATTTTAAAGAAAACATGTGATTTAAGAGAATAAGACAATTATTCATTGCAAGGAATCATTGGGGTGTTCGAATATTCCGGACCGCTTTTTCAGGAGTAAACTGGTCCCGTGTAAACATAGACTTAGAGCGTGTGTGAAAATTTCTTGGAATCGCACAAAACAGCAATGGTACCACCTATTAACTTCTACAGGACAAGAATCAAAGACTCAGTCATCATATTAATTTTTCTTGTTTCGTGATGACAGCACACATGGACTTCACACATCCGGTGCTTTCTTTGTTAGCTTTCGTACCTGCTAGGTTAAAATACAGCCAAGATTATCAGTGTTCAATGAGCAGAGAAATACATCATTTACAGTTGAAATTTGCCTCTTTTTTTTTTTTTGTTTTAATCTGTGGATGAACGTCTGGAGAATCCAACAGTAATAAATCTTTTCAGATTTGTTGAATTTCAGAAACAAAGCGGTTAGTATCTAACTTGCGCTTATGATCGCCAATTTTATCCCCGCAAATTCGGCAAAGTGAGGCGAAATGTTGGAAGTGAATATCAATAAATATTTTGAAAGACTAATACCTTGAAAGAAAAAAAGGCAAAGGCTCGTATTACTGAATAATGGGGGAAAAAAAGTAATAACAATGGCTCTGCCATATCTGCGAGAAACCCGGGAGTAGAACACGTGTTTTGGACTTCGGAATTAAAAGATTGTCTACCAAAATTCTAGGTTGTCTACCATCACCACATTCAACATGATAAAAGATAATAGATATGACAATGGAGGAAAAATAACAAGAACTTCGTCAAAAATCTTTTAATTCATAAAGAGATAACTTTTTTTATTGTTTACCAAGGTGTGGCCAAACCACCCCTCAAATGTCTTATTAAGGCTAAATTTACGTATCTTTTACATTTTTTTCATTTCTTGACCAATCTTGCCAGATAGACTACGATTGTTAAGCAAATGATGTCAAGTTTTTGTTTGACGCAAAATGTCAAATGATGACGTCACAATGGCTGACGTCACCAAAATGGGTTAAATACAGTTTTTAGTTTCCAAGTCAAACTTATATCATCTGAAAGAGCTTTAGAAGAGGAGTAAAACTGCGAAAACCGTTTCTGGCTACGACACACGTGAAATCCAAGTTATGGGACTTCAAAGAAATTTGAGTGCACCCCCTGGAACCATACATTTCCTTAAAAAACGGTCCCTGTGATATTTTTTCACAGTTTTTTGCAAAATAAGCTGATTTTCTGGTAGCACAAACCGATAACTCAAAAACACTAATTTAAGCGAACCAAAAAATTGATCATGTGCGGCATTTTATGACGTCACAAAATTGTTTTCCAGGTTTTTGCTCAGTTAGGAATTTCTTTTTTCAAATTTTTCTTTTTCCTTTAGCTTTCGAAAGGAAAAATGTGTTATGTGTAACTTAAATAGCAATGGTGGCTTGACAAAACTCTTAAATTTAGACTTATTTTAAAGGGGTTACCCCGTTTTTGGGCTGCGCATTTATCCAAATTCAAAATGTCATATCTCAGCTCATATTTGAGATATTAGAAAAACTTTTCAGCTTTCAACTTACCTTAAATATTTCTATCAAAAAGGGTGTAAAAAATTGGGAGATTCAAAAGTATAAAATTTTCGTATGAATGACGTCAGCAAATGTGACGTCATAATTTGACATTTCGTGACATCCTATAAGCCACTTTGATGGCCTGATGGTTCGTATTTTCAGGCCAAGTTTGGTAAGGGAAAGAGTTATTCTAAATTAACCAAAATTGCCACACTTTGTTAATTCCTCTGGGGGTGGTTTGGCTCCACCGTGTACCTACCTTGAAAAACGGCCAAAGTCCTGTCTACGTCGCGTTGATTAGTAGAAGAAATAAACCACAAAATGAGCTGATATTTCACGAGGCACTTCCAATGAAGCTTCCAATGCACAGCACACTTAAATACGTTGCGTACGCTTCGTGACAAGTATGCCTGAGAACCTCGAAACAGTGAACTCTGGTCGTTTTGGTAATCGATCCGCCATTTTTCTCGAGAACAATAGCCTCATGACGTCACAACTGTCCTTAAATATAGGGATATTCCGGACTAATGACCACATTTTTGAACTGAAGACTTAAACCAACGGTCCGTAAGCGGACCGCAAGAAAACCTTGTCCAGGGACGTCTGAGGTCGATAGTACTTGAAGTACTCTAACTGCTTCTTCAAATTTCCTTTTGAGGCCACTTAATGCTTTTCTAGATTTCAAAGAGTTGTCGGACCTTCCAGAAAATGAAGGAGTTTTCTTAGCCCACAAGAAAGTTTTATGACAAAAACACGAGCTAACCACATATCGAAATAAAGCTTACAATTTGTAGATGTTGTCTTCACATAGATAATAATATACAATGCTTCTGAAGTCTGTTAGACTTCTTTGTTAAATGTTCTTGTTAGCTTTTTGGGGCTTGAATGTGCACAACTTTCAATAGTTTCTGTCTTTGGAACTATACTAACCGACCAATAGAAGCATCGCATTAATTTATTGGGTGACAATTTGTGAACAAAAAACCAAGGATTGTGCAGGGTCAGGCAGCTTCAAACATAAACTGCAGCACTGTTTTTTTATCTTCGATGTTTGCTGGCTTTCTTAATCAGTCTTTTCTCTACTATGGTGTTACACGGAAAAAGCTTGATTAGCTTCCAGTTCTCCGCAAATTATGGCCAAGTTATGAAGAGGCGTTTCAGCACAAAAATGGCTGTCATTTGATCAGCCTTTGGAAGCAAGGACCAACCAGTGCCGTTGCTCGGTTTTTTATAACGGGGGCACGAGTCTTGTAGGGGATCTGGAGTGGAAAATTTTCAAATTTAGAGGCTCCGAAATGCCATATTCTATCCCAGGATTCTACTCGCTACTAGACTAGTTCCAGGCTGCGCCATTACAGGCACTCTCTGTAAATTAGAGTGAACCTTGCAAATAGTACATATACACGCCAATTTCAATAGGGAGTTATGCTTCCCTTAGCTTAGTATTTGCACACACCGTGGATCATGGCAACCAAATTCTCGGCCATTAAAATCTCAAACAATTGCAAGTCACTATAATCAAAATAACTGAGTCTAAAGACTTGATTTGTCTAGCTCCCCCCTGCCCCCTTCTGCTAGCTACGGCTCTACCAACGTTACAAAATAGAAGGATCGGATGCTAATAGAGGATCTAATCAGCTACAAATTAAAATATCTGAACAACGGAAAAAATCAAGGCTGATTTTACAGTCGGGAATTTATATTTTTTGTGTTACTAATATCTCGAAAGTCGGGCACGGCCTTTCTTCTTCAGAGACTACATACACTGACAAGGTCAAGCTAAGACGTTACAATTTAAAATAGAAGGATAGTGTGCAATGTGATACTATAATAACATGTAAAAAAGAAAAAGCGAACTTTGAAAGTTTATGAAAACAAAATTCGTTGAAGCCGTTATATACAAGAAATTTGAAATGTAAAAATAGGGTAAATAAATACAAATAGAAGGAGTGTATTACATTTCATCTTTCTTATTTCACCCAGGGGTTCAAGAGTTTTGCCTCCCCCTATGAGGTATGCTTCTCTAGGTTTTCGCATTACACATATTCCATAAGAACTCATTAAATCTAATAGAGACAGTGTGCGAAAAGCTAAAGAAATATACATCATCGACAAGGGCAAAACTCTATGAAATGGAATACATTCCTTTCATTTGTATTTATTTAAACCATTTTTACATTTGAAATTTCTTTTATATAACGGCTTCAACAGTTTCTGCTTTCATATACTTTCAACGTTCACTTTTTCCCTTTTTTATTTTTACCTGTTATTATTGTATCATTCTGCACGCTATCATTCAATTTGAATTGAAACGTCTGAAGAAGTTGGTAACACAAAAAATATGCATTCCCGACTGTAAAATCAGCCTTGATTCTTTCCGTTGTTCTGTCATTTTATCGCACCATTGAATTGATGTTCGGAGGCTGAAAATTGGAAACACTTGACATGGCTCAAACTGGACCAAGAATTTCCAAGCATGAATATCTATCGTAGATTTCTAATAGCGTGTTTCCAAGGCCAAGAACAAATAAAAATGCGGTAGGGACTCTTTGAAAATTAATTTTATCATTAAAAACACCATAACATTATTTTCTTGTACTTTGTTCAGAAATTCGGAACAAGGAGAAATCAATACCATAAAATTTTCAGATGGGAAAAGCAACTGTACAGTTCTCCTGTGAGTGTTTTCTTTAAATATGTAAAGTGAAAATGTTCTCAAGGCAAGCTATTTTGCCTTTCTCAGTGACGATGCCTATCAAGCTTTGCAGTTTGTTTCATAAGGCAAAATAAAGCCCCAACACAGCAGAAAATCCATTATTTCGTTAGGTCAGTGATGGTCCTATTCATTCCTCGCCGCCTTATCTGTTTCACTTTTTTCCTGATTTTTTTGTTTCTTCAGAGGTCCAGGACAGAATGATACTGAACCCGTCGACCTCTCATATTACCGGCGTTATATAATCGTTGAAGATTTATTGCTCTCGTTCAAACAATCTGGGTTTAGCAGTGCAAGTATTGAGGATAAGCACAAATTACTTCCATGTTCACTGGGGACGTTTGTTAAAGCCTCTTCTAAAGACCCCAAGTGCCTAGAGTGCCCAGCAGGTAATTTTTCCTTCGTTAATGCTATCCGTATTACACATTGTAATCGTAAAAACAAACACATAGAGATCAGTCATGAATTTTTTCTTTGAGTGCTAAACATGTACTTACCGTAATATTGCAAGGAGTTCCGTTGTTGTCTGAAATAATACTCAGAGTACAAAAGTCGACTATGGATGTCAAAGAAAGTTTCGAGAACAAAATACATACCATCAACATTCCAATTTATTTTTTCACGAAACTTATTGCAACTGTAACACTCGGGGTAGCTTCCGAATAAAGCCGTTAGACTGTTCTCACTTGCGCAAAAACATAAAGCCTTAGTCAATGCCTGGCTGATTGCAAGTGATTGTGCGGGATGTGTGAGCAAACCCATCATAGAACAGTTTTTTTAAAAAAAACTAGTGTCTTTTAGACCACTCTTTTGTTCTTGTAAAATGAAAAAGTTATACAATGTGAAAGAATTTTATCAGCCAAACATTTATATCAGCAAAAAAGCAAAATAGCAATGTTATTAACAACAAAGGAATATGTAATACATACCTGACTAGATTTGCTGAAACATGGCCAAAGAATTAAATTAGAAGTGCACTTTTACGATTTGACATCTAATAAGTCGAATGGAAGGTAGTTAAAAGTCACTAGCTAAGGCTTAACAATCACAACATTATATTGCTGGCAACAGACGGTAACAGGATTTTACGATGAAACAAACAACATTTGATAAAACGTCGGGAAAGTATAACTTTTAGTCAGTTAAATTAAACCTTGAGGTCCATAGCTAACTCTCTGCCGAAAACAATAGATTGAAGATCCTCAATCTTTAAGCACAGAATAGGCTTTCTAAGACAAAATCACCTACACTAAACACTCACGAAGCGTTTTTAAGCTTGGCACAAAGAATAAGGCTTAATGATGCCTTCCGGAAAACTTTGCTCAAGGCAGCCAAAAAAACTCTGAGACAACCCACTATGAGAGCCGAGTTCAGTCTAATACGAGCGCTGATTTCAAACTGAACACAGAGAGAATTATGGGAAGATATAAAAAGCTTTTGTTTTTTTTTTAGGTTTATAGCCAGTGAGAAACTCATGGCAAACTATCTACCCCAGCGTATTCAGTATTGAAATAAGCGGTAGAAAATAAATATTTAGTGACAATAACCAAAAAAAACATGCTCTGTCACGAGACTCGGTAAAGGTATATGAGAGAGATTTCTATAGCCATGTTTTAGTAAATCTAGTCAGATACACACTGCCTATATTTAGCGGTATTCGAGGCGGACAGTGTGGGGATGCTATGTACAAAGTTTGTACTGATACAAAAAATAAAAAGATGCAACTAAATTAGGTATAGACACTTTTTTAAAAAAGGGATTTACAACATACGCTGAAAAAGAGATCACCAGAAAATAAATACGAATAAATATATAAGTAAATAAATAAATAGAATTACATCACATTAGATTCAATTTTTTTAATTTCATTATAATAAAGGGTGTCTTTATCAACAATTCTGTCTTTGAAGCTCGAGTAATAAGGAATTGTCTGTGTTTCCTAAAAGCATGATTCATTGAGAATTTTCTCCAATTCTCAGGGATACTGTTCCAGATTTTATTCCCGACACTAACAAAAGGCACGGTTTTTCTGTTTCGTAGTTTAGTCGAAAGTATTTCCGATAAAAATTACCAGATGAAGGGGATCGGGTGTGATAGGTAGTGAACCTGTCAGCGATTTGTAAAAGTAAACAATTAACTATATTAGGCTCCAGTTGAAATCGGTGTACTGCGCGGGTAGCTTTAGGAGGATTTTTTTCAACAGATTTCTTTTAAGCTACAGTACATTCTTTTATCGTCCATTGATATACATGTAATAAAGTTTGGGCGTCTACAGACTGTTGATCGATACAAAAATGTACAAACGGAAGGCCGCTCTTCTAAGGATTTGAATCAATCTCCTCTGTGTTAACTTCTTTGATAATCGCGCTGTCCTTTTGTAGTGATCCATATTTTTTGTTATTTCTTGTTCATTCAGGAGGTTTCTACTCAGACACGCGAGCTTATGTAAATAACAGCTGTCGGCGCTGCAAAAATGGAACTTTTGTCCACTACTCAATAGCCCCAGGAAAAAGCCCATTTGACTGCAAGTCCTGTCCACAAGGTATTCTAACGCCACAGTTTTATTATTGTATTAGCCTGAGATACTCGGCGTGAAATTTGCCAGTTCATTAGGAACGATGCCAAACGTCAAAATCCATTTTATAATTTAATAGTCTATTAACTTAATTATTTGAAGCATTGAGGTTTTTTGTATGTTTCCATAGAAACTATTATAGCTTTTTCTAGAGAATGTTTTGGGAAACCTTAAGGAACATGATGGGTAAGTAATTAAAATAATTACGCTGAAAACTTTTCAAATGGTTAGGGTCAGAATCTACGATCCACCTCACTGGACTCTCAAAGTCATGTTCAAGCTGTAGAAGAAGAAATACTGCTAGTTGCTATAGCTACCAGTATACTGGCTGGGGGAGTTGGACTTTAAAAAAGATAAAATAAGTTAACAAAGAAAAAACAAAGATTTATATTGAAATCAAAGTTCACTGTTGTATAATCCAATCGTGAACAATGGAAAAAAAAAATAAAGAAGTGGAAAAAGATATGTAATCCCACTTGATAATTAATGTTTTTTCCTCTTGAGTTACGCAGGAAGCTGCCTGGGATAATGCAAACGTTTGACTTCTACAATTGACACTCCACTCGAAGTAAATTAATTATTCAGAGAGAGTATATACGTGATCTTCTTCATTCGCATCTTTGAAAATAGAGAATGAAAGGATAGGAAGCAAGGCAAAATTGCCAAATTCGGTCTTCGATCGCGACTACTAGGATTGTGTACTTATAACAATAAATGATTCTTTAAGATCTTCTTCTCCTTCTTCTTCTTCTTCTTCTTCATCTACTTCTGTTCAATTCTTTTTATTCTTTTACTGACAAGGCCCTAAAGTCAAGACAACTGCTCGCTATTCTCATCTCCTCAGCTTTGCCTTTAAACTTTATCATTCGCGTTTAGCTGAAGTGGCTTGATCAACCTCTGTCCGAAATAAAGCACATCTGATTTCATTTAGTTTTCTTGCCCAATTAAATCCAACCACTCTATGGCTGAGAAGCTTTTTCTTGTAGCATAAATGTGTGTTAGATGGTCAAATGCTTTATATTGACAGTGGCATCTCTGGCATTTTCATTTTTGCATTGCTGTCAATACCTAGAAATCTTACTATTCCATGATGATCCTTATGCGAGCATTCCACAAATCTCTGCACAGTGAACCTCCTCCTAGTTGTCGCAATCAAAATAATTTGTGGGTGCTTCTCTCAACCCCTTTACTTTCATTCTGCGGTTACTAGATTTGTCATCCGAACTTTTTTCTTGTCGTCATGTGTCTTTAGAGTTATCGATAAAAAAAAGAGCACTCACGTCTAGTCTTCATTTATTCGAAACTTCATAGCCAACAAAATCACGGCTTAACTGACAGGGGACCAAACTTCGCGACTTAATTGAACAATCAGGATAATAAAAAATAATACAATCAACTGAAGTGATAGAAATTAGCACAATCTTTGTGATGATGCCTACGGTACAGGGTATCGAAACGTTATGTCGCCCTCATCTGCCAATCCTATTCAGGACTACACTCATCCCGAGGAGCATATTACAACTTGTTATGACAGTAATCCTGGGTTCAAACTA
>BOPM01001171.1:16354-28981 GCA_022179025.1 Porites australiensis
GAAACGACTCAAACTAATTTTTTTAAAATCTCTTCACATAATCTTCATAATGTATATAAAAATGTCTGAAACTTTCATTAAGATTGTTTCATTTCAACACCTTCAAATTTCAAGACAAACCTATCCTACGAACCAGTCAAAAATCTGCTTTACAACATTCACTGTTTTGACGTTATGCTAATTTTTCCAAAATAATGCGCACTATACATACCTCCATGACTAGTACATTTTAGTTTGAATTTATCGCATCTTTTGAATGTAAAACATTGACAATACTCAGACTGAAATCTACTTGTCATGGATATTAGTCATGGAAATATGTAAAATGTATAGAAAATATGAAAAACTGTATAGAAACACCTTAAACAGGGCCAGTTTTTGAAAACCTCGGCAGCACACCCTTTTCCAAACTTATCATAAGTATCCCCCCACAGGAAAATTGTCAATTAGACAGTAAATTGAAATCAGTAAAGATTAAAAGGGCAGTTGGGGACGGTGATTCCAGGAACTTCTTTATGTTCAAATTGCAGGGCAAAAGTTAAACTGAAAGGGTCGCTTATTAAAACAAAATTTAAACGATGTTTAACAAGATCGCGTTCTAAGCCCCTCGTATCTAAAAGCTATCTGCAGTAAAGACAAAAATTCCATTTGTCTAATTTTAAATATAAACTCCTTACAAACAGATTTGGAGTATCAGTGAGTGTCTTAACGCTTTACGACCAAAGAGTGACCAGCAACAATTTTCTCAATATCTATGCATATTTAAGAGAAAAAGTTATAAGAAGCAAAAAATGATCACCAAAGAGAAAACGCTTTGATTTTTTATCAAATGCTCTCAACCTAGTCTTTATGGAAATACATGGATCTTGTACAGAACTGGTTTGTGGATAACAGGAGTCCCATGCTAATTTCCTCACCTTTTCTTTTTTCTGAGGTTCAAACCATAATCCAAAGAATCGTGCTGGGCAAGGGACAGATCGTAAGTGATAAAACCTTGTGGTAAAATTTTTCGCGAAAATTAAAGCTATGAAATCTAATACCCTTCTCGTTACTTTTATTTAGGGGTTGCTACTTTTGTGGCTACGGTTTATTCGGAATGTCAAAAAACTGTCACCTATAAAGATATCATGAGAGTAATGCTAGTACAACTTAAGCTACACCAAAAGTTATCCCTTGAATGTTTCGCTGAATAAATTTGAAATCCGACTGGTTCCCAATTACAGATGGCCTGCTACTTTGAACTAAAATAATAAAAAAATTGGCAATGTAGCTCACGTCATTGCCTTCAATATTCCAAACTTTTAAAATGTTCCTTCTGTGATTGATAGGCGTTAAGTTTGACTCAGTATCGAGGGTATCGATGCTGTCAGCGTGTATCGTAGTATCGAGGGTATCGATACTGTCGGCGGGTATCATAGTATCGAGGGCATTGATACTGTCGGTGGGTATCGTAGTATTGAGGGTATCTATACTGTCGGCGGGTATCATAGTATCGAGGGTATGCATACTTTCGACGAGCATCTTAGTATCGAAGGTATCTATATTTTCAGCGAACTTTCTTTACATTGAGTGGGGGAGGGGGGGGGGGGGCGGGGGAGGGGAGCTCTGTAGAACCAAATCTTTCTAAAAGCGCACGTTTCAGACGACTGGATCGAAGATGATCACCTGGATAGAAGCATTCTTTATGTTAGTCCCCTTTGCACCCGTTCTATTGTGACGACCGCATAAGGAGGCTGCGTAGAAGACTATATGTATATGGGATAGTTTAATTTGTAAAGTTGTGCAATTCGGTCCTTTTTATCTACAAAACTGGACTCAATCATAACCAGTCTCTCTGTCTCACTGTCTGTCTGTCCATAAGTACCATATTTAAATAAAGCAGTACCCACACCTGACCTATGACCGTCTCTGTTTGCTATTTAGAAACGGATCGCACCAACGTGTGCTTTGTGGAGGAAGGATGTAGTTCCCTTAAACCCCCCACTTGTTCCAGCGTTTTTCTTGATGTGGTTGATCATGTGGATGAATTTGACAATGACAAGTTAAATCTGCACCTCAACAAAGGCTGTTACACTGGTTCTGCTCAACTAAATCCCGAGCTTAATAATGCACCAGCTTCCTGTAATCCACCATGTTTCCGCATCATGTTGCCTGGGGAATACTGTTATATGGGCACTCGCAATAACAATTTCTCTAACCGACGTCACATGGGAAAGATCATTGTGTCCCAAGGCACCATTTTCCCCAAGTTTGAGTATGGGAGCATGTCACACCCTGGAACGTCATGTAAAGATATCAAGGACAAAGTGAGAGAGAATCGTGCGAATGGAATTTATTGGATTACGCTGCGCGAAGGTTAGTAAACGGCTGGTTATCTCACAGTTGTTGATGACAAATTTAAATGAAGATATGATCGTCGCAGTTTTAATAGCAATTTAAGCAATTGCATACTAACCCGAAAAAAAAAACACAGTTGTTGGAACCCATGCCCTCTGCGTTTGCACTGCAGTGCTCTACCAACGGAGCTATGAAGTCCCGCCAATTTGCTAAGTTCATGTTAACCCGTGAAAGGAATGATTGAAGATGATGATGTGAACTGGGGAAATACGAATTAAAATGAAGATATGATCGACGCAGTTGCAATAGCGATTTCAAAATTGCAAACTAACCCGAAAATCCTTCAGGAATCCAACGGGGTTTATTCTGTTTTAGCCATTTTGTTCAGTGAACAAACCCCCAAACTGAATCAGCTCTTGAGAAAGGGGTCAGAATCAGTTTGTCGTTAGCACGCGACAAAAGGAAAACAACTGATTTTCCAAACACTGGATTGGACGGGCGTCTCCATAAAGTTACGGAGATGCTCGTGGAAAGTAAGACTGTTTACTAGTTTATTGTATGATAACATGCCTCCTGCATACTGCACACAATCCGTCATAAAATTGTTAATTGTTAATTGTTACGGAAAACAAAACAATCTGGAACCTTTCCTAACCCCCCTCATCCAAAGTTGGGTTGTTTGTTGTTTCCTGAAGGTAGCTTTAACACCGACACAACATCGTCTAGTGAGAATGGGTGGCGGAAGTGGGATGAAAAGTGCACTTTTTCCCCTTTAACGTAGACTGTTCCAAGATAGTCGGGAAAGCGCATCGATAAAAGTTGCGCGAAAACCGCGGGGGAGCTGGGGAGAATTGGAGCGCGCAAGCATTGTTTTCAATACCTCATTCCCGTATACCAGCTCCTGGTATACCCTATGATTGGTTAATTCGACAGTTGACGTCAACCCCGTCAATAGGGACTTTCGCTTGGTCTCGCACACGCAAAGACAAAGAAAAAACAGCGAGCGTGTGATACCCTCCTTCACGGCACATTTTGACATTTTAACATTTGTCAATTTGAAACGAGGAATGGTTGTTCTGGAAGTGGGCGGGGTAGTTGGCGGACTGAGGGATTTGTAAAGATGCTTACAGAGTCTCCCCTTCTCTCTTCCTGCCGTTTTTTGTTATCTCACTTTTTCACGGCTCGCCCGCTATTCGCTCGTCCGCACTTACCGAGAGCCTTGCACAGGCTGCTTTTGACGTAGATGGTGTGGACAAAACGTGTGTTTCGCCAATGTCGGATTTTCAATTTCGCCTGAGTGCGTACCGTCTAGTGAAAAATTACTAAGAAGGCTGGTGTATTTCGGAATCTACCAGTATTCATTAGTTTTTTTTATTTATGGATTTGTCTCTATAGTTCATTATAGTGGTGGCAGAACAAAGCATAGTATACCTGAGATTAAAATCTCTTCTAAAAAGCCAAAATTAGGTGCGCGTCAACGTAAACCAAACAATGCAAATGATGCTTTGTTCGCTTGATTAGATTATAGAGAATTATTAAAAAAGGATTACTTACGTTATCCATGCTTGCGTGGAATTTGCTTTATTTGGCGGCTATTTGAATTCTGCAGTCAGATGGTTGGAGGCTGGAACCAAGATATTTTAATTTGGGGTCTGGTGCTGGGTCTGAGACAATCGGAAAACTCTCGGAAGATCTGATCGCCATATTATAAGAGATACGAGCGGCTCGGAAGGTTTCTCGCTTCAAGACCTCGCATGAATCTGCCGCGAACTTGAAATGGCTGCCAACGATAGCAAATTCTACACATCGATAACGCGAGTATTTTTTATTTAAATATTATTTAATCTAATAGGGAAGTGTAAGCCTCCCCCCCCCCCCCCCCCCCCCCAAATACGGACACAAATTCTGCTACAGCTTTTTTATCACAGGACGAAATTTCAAGAATCCGTAAATGGAAACTTAATGTAAACACATTGCGCAAACACCGTTGTGGAAACATGAAAGCGATTATATGTTTCCGTTAGCGGATACATTACGTTTAACCGTGTTTTCGTCGCTGCGTTTTCGGCAGAATCGTACCACTTTTTTTATACGTTTCCGTCAAATTTGCGTCTTGGAAAACAGGTGTTTCCGCAAGCGTAAATGCGTGGCATCCTTGCGGAAACACACGAAAACGTTCTGGAAACAAATCAATTTCATGTTTCCATCAACGTAATCGGGTGTAACTATTGCAGAAACACGAGTTTACGAGTTGGAAACCGGTGTTTTCAAGTTATTTCCATCGTGAAAAAGCGCTTTTCACCATCTTGGGGTGGTTTTCCCGCCATCTGTAATAACAAAAACCCGTTGTCTCGACATTTTCATTGCACAAAATAATACCAAAGCAATTTTTCCAAGTACTTTCTGAGGTCTTCTTATAGTATTTATTAACTACATTCAAGTCAAATTACGTTTTAAGTGTGAGTGCCTATTCACACTAACAATGAACAAGAATAGAAAGAGGCTTCCTTTAAGAAATTCACTAGAATGCTTTTGTAGGACAGCGTACTGCTTTTATGTTTGTAAAGAAAATATCAAATCTGTTAACAAATTAAAGTCCTTTATAGCAGATAGCTAGTGAGCCGCTTGATTACAATTTCAGCGAAAAAAGCGCTATCAAAGAAGTATTTTAGCCCAGTTTGAAACTCATACCGATTGTGACCTCGGGGATTCGATCCCGTTGGGACTACTCTTGCGTAAGGCCAGAGTACTCTTACCTCTGCATTACCCATGCTTCCCCTGTATGAAACTGAAACGTTCACGACTGCCCCGTTAATTACTTCACTTTCTGTGTATAGCATGTTCACGGGCACTCGGGATGGAGAAAGGAAGCATAACGGATGCCCAGATCACAGCCTCCACCCATTGGAGCGGGTACCCCCCCAAATATGCCAGACTTCATTTCACTGGTGGGGCTGGATGGGGTCCGGCTTCCGGAAAGACTGACACTCACCAGTTTCTGCAAGTGGATCTTGGGAAGGAAATGGAAGTGACAGGAATAAAAACCCAGGGGTGTCACGGTGGAGGATATTGGGTTCGTAGCTACACCGTCTCCTACGGCAACGACGGTACTCACTTTCAAAACTATGAGAAGGAAAAGGTATGGAGACCATTGAAAATCGCAGCCAGAAGAACAAATCACTCAATTATCGTAAATTATTCGAAAACCTCCCCCCACCCCCATCTGTAAAAACAACGAAAAAAGCCCTCCCCTCTCATAAACGCTCCATCCCCCAAAAGAAAGAATGAAATAGAACTTGAGGTTTAAGTATAAAAGGCAGCCTTAATATCGCACCGTTGCCTAGTTTCAAATCGAGAGGGGCTGTTGACGAGTCGGTATATTCTGGGATAAACAACACGAGACCCACATAGTCAGAAAGAGCACATTGAGGTTGTGAAATGTACATCTGACGTTTGGTGTCGATCAGGCCAGTATTGAACGAGATACAGCTATTTATAAACTTGAAAATTTAAATTAAGAGATGTATGGATTGCTGGACACATTGTCTATTATTTCTTAGTAAATTTTTGAATGGCTGTATCTCGTTCAATATAGGCCCGATTAACACCAAACTTGAGAACGTTGCTAATTTCAATATGCTTTTTTCTGACTATATGGGTCTTGTGTTGTTTACCCGAAATAAAACCGACTCGTACCCAGTCCCTCTCGATTTGGAACTAGGCAATGACAGGCAGTCATTACTAGGCAGTCAAAACTGGACAGTCTTGGATTCTGGTTTCCACGCCGTGGATTCCGGTTTCCAGTTACTGGATTCCAGTCTTTGTCAGTGGAATTTGAATTCTGGATTCCAGAGCCTAGGATTCCGGATTCCACAAGCAATTAGGATTCCCTTTCATGGGGCGGCGACTTATAAATAATGTACATACTTAGTTATTATAAGCCAACATTTCACTGCTTTAATTTTACGCGCAACTGATACAAAACGGAGGAGACGCAAAAATTATCCATTACTGAAAAAACCGCCGCCAGGTGTTAGAGTTCCGGTCTGATAAGAGCTAGTTCGTGACCACCCAGGGTCTAGCAAGATCATGCTAGCAGTGAAGTTGCTAGGTGAAGTCACGCCATTGGGCGATGACGTTAAACCGTTGGTCTTGTCTCCTTCATCCTTACACATTAATTGGCAGGGAACTTTAAGGACAAAAAGTAAAAACCGTAATAGTGTTGGAAAGTGCAGTATGAGAAGTGAGATCATATACATAGAATGAAGCGACTGCAACGTGCATCTCTATTGCTGATGCCCTATCTCGCGTCCATGTTTCCTCCGAATTCAGCCATACGCTGTTAGAGAAAAAAATTGGCACCATTCCGGTCTTATTTACCAGTGACGTTAAATCTTCATGTAATCTTATTTACAGCTGCGGGAGTTCCAGGCAAACCAGGACCACAGCACCGTGGTTACGAACGTTTTGAATCCCGCCATAAAAACGCGCTACATTCGGATACACCCTAAGTCGTGGCACAGCTGGATATGTATGAGGATAGAACTCTTAGGATGTCAGAAAGGTACGCACTGAGTCTTCACCTTCACTTTAATCAGCATACAGCCTTGTAGGTTTTCACACATCTTATTGATTACTATAACTAAGCGATTTTTTCGCGCGCTTATTGGTCGAGAACTATGGTTTTTTTAAGAATTACTCCACGAGAACGCGTTGAATATGAGATGGTAGATTCGCTCCACGCTGGCTATAACCACCTCAAGCACCATCCTGACTTTATTTTGTTAAACAAACCAGAAAAAAAAGCAAAAAAAAGGGACTTCCGCTTTTCGCATGCCAAAGGTGGCGTTCATCAAAACTGTTTGTCACATCACGAACAGAGTAAATAAATGAAAATTAATATAAATAAATTAAACTTTGTAGCGATCAACACTTTCAAAAGATCCATAGGATTCTAGGACTGATTTTGCTCTGCTCAACAGCTAAAAATCGCGAATAATGTGAAAGAATCGAAAAGAATTTTTAGCTGAAGTCGTCGAAATTACCATGGATTTGGATCTTTACAGTGTCTTAGTGCAGTTATAAACTAAAATTCCCTCCGTCGCCGTAGATAAAACTCGTGCAACGGCTAGTTGTAATGAAGTTGTTTGACGTCGCTAAGTGGTTTCGATGAACGAGAGATGCTACGCTGTTAGCTGGATTGAATGGAATGGCGTATTTTCAGCTATTTGCTCGTGGCATATTATTTTTGTCGATGAATTTTCAAAGAGGCTTCATTCTATACTCTTTATACTTTGTCTTTTTTAGCGTTGCAATAATTAAAACAATTTTCTTCAGGCGCCATTCCTTTTCTCCGCGAAGAAAAATTTCAAGTTAACTATAGCTTCTAGTCTTGAACTGACACTTAAACTGATCATATTTGGAAAGCATGGTATACCCTTTAAGACCAATATACCATGATGGCTAAGCCAATCAGAACTCTAGAATTGCAATATCTAATGATTCAATTTTTCATAAGTAAGTAAAGCATGATCGTCTGGGTGAGTGTAGTCCTCAATAGGGCTGTTGTTGACAGTGACTAAAGTTTCGACAACCTCAGGTGCGGTAGTCATCTTCAGAGTCAAAGTGAGTTGTATCACGTCAGTTGATGGTATTAAACTCTGGTTATTGCCCTGATTGGTCAATTAAAGAAACAGTATCCCGTTACTGCGCATGCACCAAACTTTGATTTTCGGACAGGATGTCGCGAAATCAAAAGATGCGAGGAGATAATAATAATAATAATAATAATAACTTTATTTGAGTCTCAAATCATTCTAGCCGAGCACGAGTGCTGTACTAATTGGGGAGACTGTAAATCAAATAAATCAAATCAAATCAAATGTTGGTTTTTGAGGAGAGGGGAAAACCGGAGTTCCCGGAGAAAAACCTCTCGGAGCAGAGTAGAGAACCAACAAACTCAGTCCACATATGACGCCGGGTCCGGGAATCGAACCCGGGACACATTGGTGGAAGGCGAGCGCTCTCACCACTACACCAACCCTGCTCCCCCAGTAAGAGAGTAAGAGAACCTTGAAAAATCCGTTTGTATCGTGCTTGGCCGAGTTCGATACTACACTAAATCTTCTCAGGATTACAGATCAATGATATATTGTTCCCGTTAGGTTTCGATTTGGGCGAAATCGGGAATTTTTGGCGTTACTTTCATTACCGTCAGCCGGAGGACCAAAGATGGGAAGCGCTTTGATGCCGATTGAAGGCTAATTTTTTCTGCCACCTTCCATACAAGCTCAGATAATTGTGAAAGGAATACGCAGAAATGAAACAGTGACGTAAAGACTCTGTAAGAAAGAAGCCATTGAGACATGGATGTGACTGAGGAGATCTTGTGGAATTAAGCTTAGTGAAGCACAATGTTTTGCAACGACGTGTTAGTAAACTTTTAAATGAACCTCTCTACGGCCGAAAAAATCAAACAAACAGGTGCAACATGTTTAGAAAAACTAGAGCAATGAATTCATAATATAGTTTTTGACAAACCTTTGCGATGATTCATCGCGTTGAGATTGCAGTTTGAAATATATCTCTCGAACGTTTAAGGCTAGAGCGCGAGCAAATATTACTGGACTTGACCTCTGACACGAGTTTCACATTAGAAAAGCTGTTTTTAAAGTGAGCGGAACGAGCTTTTCGGGTCGCGAGGCGGCCCTACCAGCGACAAAATCGCGGTAAGTCTTCGTGCCGCGAGCCAAATTTTCTCAGGACGAAAGACTTCTTTGAAAGTCTAAAATATTACTTGAGAACGTAAACAACAAATCCCTGTCGGGGGTGCGGTCGGGAAGGAAATCTTGTCGAGTCAATATGACAGTTCTATTGTCTTTTGAAGAAAAAACAGATGACGCTGGCGCGTGTGCATAATCGGGACAGTGTCGACAGTGTCCCTTTAAGTCGCAAAGTTATTGATCGTCTGTCAGTTAAGCCGTGATGTTATTGGCCATGAAGGCTCGAAATGTAATTGGTACGTTTCGATCCGTCTTTTTGTCACAGTTTGACAGTTGTTTATTGTTAGTCAAATTGTCGGTTGTCAAGTCATTCTTTCGTTGTCAGTGTTGCTTGACTCAGTCAATAAGTCGTTTGTACGGTGCCGGTAACTGTTGACTATGATTCAGTGGCGTTTGTTGTAAGTTAGAAGTAAATCGGATTTAAAGTGAGTCGTTGGTAGTAGTCTGTAGCACACGCAAGTCGATTTGATGTTTCGCCTGTTAATGTTTTTTAGCAATGTGATTGTCGGACATCGCCATTTCTTGTCGCTCGTTTGTGTTCAGTTAGTCGCGCGCCAAGGTTTCAGCCGCTGAACAGTAATTTCACATCAAAAGACTCTATAGTTTGTGGTCCTCAGGTATCTGTATTGTCTTAGTGGCGTCCAAAAAGTTCTCAGTAGACTCTTTAGCCTGTTTATATCTGGATTCGTCAGTCATAGGTTTCAGTGCGTTAGTCAACTGTTTAGACATTTGGTAAGTCGGGGAGCCTCAGAAAAAAACTATGGGCCGCATAGGTATGTTGGATTTGGGTAGTTTTGGTAGTTTGCACAGCTTGGGTGGCTGCGAAACACTATACCTCAGTCTTTTGAAGCGTCGAAAGTCGATCTCGAAAGTCGGTTTTCTTCCTTGTAAACAGTTTATTGTTAAGTCTTCGTTGACTACCCTCATCCGGACGATCATGCTTCACCTACTTATGAAATGATTCCTGGGTTCCTTTTACAGTTTTCCGATTTAGTTTTTCCTTAAAGAGTTTATCGTTAGCTCCAATTGCCCTAATTCTGGCGTTTATATCATATTTGTAAGATGCGAGCAATGTTATACCCATCGATTCGATGATAAGGATATATTTCATTGGAAACGAAGTTGATCGATTGTATATTTGTTTAGAAACGAGGCTGCTTGGGCAATCGTGAACTCAGTAAAAATATGGCGTTCACTGCTATCCGAATGCTATATATTTGAATTTCTGAATAAAACTGAACGGAAGAATTGCAAAACATATAGCTTGATGGATGTTATCTGCTTTTTGAGGAGCATCCTGGAAGAAAAAAAACATCTGTTTATATCCTGAAACTGTGCCTAGAAATAGGCCAAAGTTTTGAGGAAAGTCTACTAGGAGGTAAGCTTGTTAAAAAAATATTTGAATGAATAATAAAACAATTGTTGATTTCGGCCTTCATGATGTGAAGAATTATGCTGATCTCGGGGGCTGTTATCCACCTCGGCCATCGGCCTTAGGGGATCATCCTCCACGATCTGCATAATTCTTCACATCAGCTCACTCAATAATTGCTAATTAGACAATGTACTGACTGCTAAGTGTGCTGGGATTGGTCGTGTCGTCGTTGCCCATGATCAAATGAAATACAAAAACCTTGATGACGTCACAATGAAAGACATGTCCAACATGACGCGCAGTCTTGAAAATGTTTGCCACGGATTAGTTCCGATTGACGAGCGAAAGCCGCGAAAAACGTTTATGGAAACAGTTTACAAGCGAGAAAAATAGCTAAGAAACCAAAACAAAAAGAGTTTTGTGGCCTCTTGCAAAGTGCCTCCCCTTATCTGGAGGAAATATCCAAAACATTTGTCATCGATTCGGTACTGACACAGTTATGAAATATTAATGAAATATTAATTGTAATATTACTCGGTTTTTTCTGCTCTGAGGAAGTGATGAGGACTCGGAAAAAGTTTAGCGGGAGCTGTTAACCAGACTTTTAACAACTCGGCACAGATTAGCCCATGGAGATGTTAGGCAGAGCCCCGTTAGCCAGCCTGTTGTCTTGTTTCTAACTTTTACCGCGGGGACATACGGGCTTGTAAGGATACCTCGGCTAGTGTTAAATACGGGACCTGAGTAGTTGGGCAGGATCAGGATGTGGTAGCTACCGGCATAGCGGTGACGGATTTTCACAAGCGGTGAATAACGAGCGATTATGAAACAAATTTCAAATTACTACGACTAACAGTTTGAAACATTAAATACATTAGGTCGCTATTACGAATAAGTCAGGGCGTTGTTTCGGAGTTTCCAAGCATTGATGACGTGTTTAAAGAGAACCGCGCTGACGATATGAAAAGTTGTTTTATACAGCATGTTGCTTTTTTTGATGATCATACACATTTTATCCAGCGGCGCTAAATTATTGTGCGTCTCTCTTTATGCTAACCATACACTCTAAATCACCGCAGCTTCCCAAAACCAGTACAGTCCGGCTACTTTAAGGCTAAACCTACTTTCCTGAATTGCAATACTGAGCGTTTTAAAAACTTTTTTATCAATATACTTAGTTTCAATCATAATCTAGCTATTAACTTAGTGATAGGCATAAAAAATTAATTTTTGTCCTTTTAGTCAGTTTTACTGACTCACTAGTTTGTTTTAAAAGGCCCATATAATACTTGATATGTACTTTTAGCAGTGAAATAAAGAATGTTATTATTATTATTATTATTATTATTATTATTGTTATCAGTATTATCATTATTAATGTGGTCATAAAGACTCAAATTTTTACTTTTTTACAGCAATCCCCAAAACTGCATTTCCAGTTTACTGCGACATGGACGCCGGAGGTTAGTGACATACATTCATTGTCTTTTACTTGTTACTGTAAGTGGTTGTTTTGTTGATTTGTTTTTTTCTGGTCAGATTTCTAATTGTAATTGTAATTGTAATTCTAGATAAGGTAAGAAAGAATCTTCTTTTCTTACGGAGACAGAATAAACAGCTACTGAATGTAGCCTGCATGACACAGGCGGCTGTCACTTACATTTAAATATTATTAGCTGATCGCATACGAGATCCCCCTGTGGCATGACAGGCTAATTGAATGAGGTTTAGTACGAAATATTCCTCTTACCGTTTTGTAGTCTGCTTTTTATTTAGACTAAGCGCGTTCCTACCAGCAATTTTGAAAAAAAAAAAACAATGACTGTTTTGCAATCTGGCCATTTTGACGCTAGACCGCGAGCGGTCGTCTTTCTTTCCTCAGGGCCACAAGAGCGGCGCCCTCGTTCCTCGCGGCTTCGCTGCTCTTCGCTCACGCGTGCTCTTGAACCGACTGCAGACACATGAAAAATAAGAGACTGCTCGCAGTCTACTTTGACGCTCTCTGCAGTGCCAAAATAACAACCCGTTCCCTAGGCTCCCTCTCTTTTTAGTCTTATATGAAAGCAGTAGGGCTTAATTGGCAACAATATACTTTTGACGGTAAAAGAGCTACTGCCGTGAATGAGTGTTTGC
>BOPM01001171.1:49622-64710 GCA_022179025.1 Porites australiensis
CCCTGGGTCTCCGAGGATGGATAACACCCTCCTCAATCTCCATAATACTTCAGATGATACGAAAGCCGAATTCGATAATAGTTTTATTATTCATTCAAAACAATTCCTAAACAAGCTTACCTCCGTCAATGTTGAGTTCATCTCGATAGTGTATGTTTATCGGGAAGAGCTTTTCAGGCCTGCAAATATACTCCAAATATCAGATGCCATCCGTTGAGTTGTCTTCTTGCTATTCTTGCTATGTTTTTAGACAATCGTTTGCCGTGAAACGAGTAAAATGTTCCGCCATTTTGTACTCACTACCAAAACAACTCAAATTGGTCCCCATGCTTCTTCTTTAACTGTTCAATAATCTGTCAATTTGCTACACACTTGATGTCATCAGTTCAATATGGCAAAATTTTCCAAATTTGGTCGACAATAGCTGGTTATGATGAATTATGCCTGGGATTTTAGCCAATCAGAAACGGAGAAATATTTTGAATGAATAATATAATAGGTTTTGTTTCATGCAGGGGGATTCTTTCTTGTCCCATGGAAAACAAGCTTGAGTTGGGAAGTGTAACAACTGCCTCGTCCCCAGTCTCTCGCTAACACTTTTTGGGGAATATTTGTCCCATCATCCACCTCTCGCGCTTCTCGCTTGTTTTTTTGGTTTCTTCTCTCCCTTAAATTGGTGCTCCCAGCACTGAGCCTTGGGGAAGTCTGTGGAGGAGGCAGGTATAACAATACCATTCAGTGTATAGAAATTAAATTGATTAAATGTTGGAGAGAGACTGGCACTAAGCAAAAAGCTCCCTCGATTAAGCCCTCTAATTTCTTCCATTGCATTCCACACCCCTACAGTTTCCCCACCATGATCACTTCGTATACTTTATGGCCACTCAAAGCAGTTTTGTGTTACTGTGAGAAACATATCATCTAAGACTGTGTTACTTCTGTTATCAGTGAAGAATTTCAAATAAACTATAAGGCGAGAAAATCCGTCTATTCCCCCATGTATGACAAATCCCCAAGTCACCAGGCTATGGTTTTCATCTACATGCCAGGCTATTTGAATCGGCCACAAAGTATGCTCTTCTGGAAATTACTACTGCCCAGGGGAATTTTCTTTGAGGATCAACACGGCCAACTGGTTATGGCCTGATTCGCACTCGTGGAACTATGACAGCTAGAGACCGAAGATGACAAGACACCAAGGAATACCCAACCATAGTCCCATGATCTCTCATAAAACTTCATCTACGAGATTGTCTAGTTGCACCCCTGAAATCACCGAGAAGCCTGGATACCCTCTCGCCTAAATCCACAAGGCGTCGTCTCAATGTCCACCTTGAAACAAGGAGAATTTGGGCTATTTTTATCCAAATGAAAGCCAACGATCGGAGCAACCTCGTCCCCAGGGCTTTTCCCTCAAAAAATGGGTGGGGCGGGAAAAGGCCCTGGCATCGGCTGGTCACGTGTCTCCGCGTACACCCTAAAATCCTGGGTGTAATAAATTAGCGCCATGTGAAAAGCTAAAATTATGCGTAACCTCACAGCGCACGATTTTGGGCGACCTTTTATATCTCCTGTATCTGTTGACGATTACCGAAAAGTTTTACAAGGTTTCCTTTTTGTCACAGATACTGGCTTTGGTAATTTTTTGCTTTCCTTCTATTTCTATGAAGAGGACAGCGAGTAACATTTGTAAAACTTCTGTTTATAGAACGGTATAAATGACAAACAAGCTATCGTACGTGCATAAAGGTTGTACTGGAAAAGTCCGCTTTCTCGACTCTTCTGATATTTTAGTTCATTTCTTGCGAAGTGGGCCGCCGTACACAGCCTAGTGCTATTCACCTTAACTCTCAGCCATATCATAGCGACACGCGTTGGTTTAGACTTATCCTGTATGACCTGTACTTTTATGAAATTCATTGACCTCTCCGATCAAACGACTGGCAACAAAAAAAACTTGGGTCTATTTAAAATTGACAGAGCTGTAGTTGATTGCAATCGATCAGTCAATCTTCCCTTTGATGTAAGGATAATCCTTTACACTTATCCTCGGAAGAGAAAAGATATACAAGAGTCCTTCAAATGTTCCAGATAGGCGACCTGTCATCGTTCCTGGCTGGAGGGTTGACTTGCATCCGGCGCGGAGATTTGTTTGTTTCATGGTCGGGTTGTAGAGAAGACCAGACTTCATAAAGCATTTTGATGAACAATTCTATTTCAATTAAGTTCAATTTGTTTAAATTCACTGCAGATCCTGAAGGCAAAGGCCCGCATTTTTGTTTGACATTTGACTAAATCACTTCCCGCTTGATCGTTCTGTAATTCCACAGTCAACAGTGGGACATAACAGCTTGTCTCAACGCTGAAGCATTTGACATATTTTGTACGTGACAACGTAGAGCCGGTCTGCCTTTTTATAAACTTCTAGCATTTGAATAATGCGCAATTTTAAAAATGGATCTTAAGCTTTTGAATCGCACACACGCAAAAATATTGACATAGTTCGCGATGTTATTATTTTCCATTGTTGCTCCGTTCGACTTCTGTCAGCGCAAGACCAGCGGGTTGCATATAATTAGCTTCTCAGGAATATTTAGGCTGTACATGTGACCAGCCGATGCTAGGGCCTTTTCCCGCCCCACCCATTTTTTGAGAGAAAAGCCCTGGGGACAAGGTTGCGATCGGAGATGGGTGTTGATAGAATGTCCCGCAAGGTTTGGGCAGTTTGATAAGTAGTTTCGAGTTCATTGTCCGTACAAAAGGCTTATGCCTTGCAGTATTCCATCTGCGCTACTGACTCTGACAATAGGCAGTACTTGCTGAAAAGCTCGTATGAGATGATCTCTCCTGATCTGGATATTTTCTCTTACTACAACGTTGGTTGAGTCCCATTCACATTCGCAATCTTTGCCCTAGTATAGTAGATCTCCTGCTGCCGAGAATACTTCTCTCCATTGTAAAGGAGATGTTTACATGTTTACCCGTTTATTCGGTCTTTCTTCATCCGCCCTATTGTTCACTTTTGTCGCTAAAATGTAGTCACTTGTTTCCAAAAGATGGAGCGGGGAGGAGCCTGGGATCCAATGATGCGTAAAAGAAGATGCGCAAAAAAATGTTGAATGACGTATTGCAACCGTGTTAAATAGAAATTTTGACCTTGAAAGTGAATGAATATAATGTGTCGGGAATGTAAATAAATACATTCGTAACTAAGAAATATATCGCTGAATGTGAATTTGTGTATATGACTAATAACTACGTAGTTGTTGAATGTGAATGAATATATCCGTGAACCACAATGAAACAATTAAATGTGAATGAATATTGGATTTGTAAATTTTGCACCATTTCGCCAACCATATAGAGGTATTATGAGGTATTATGAACTTTTCATTAGCCGGTGGTGCATCAAACGTTACTGTTAAGAACGCTTTGATAGATGCTCTTTCTATTAAGAGCCGAGATACCGCCTTGTACAGCACATGACAGCATGCCATTATTCTATGTGTTGCCACAGGTTGCACCCACTCGGCGGACCTGGAACAACAAATATTCTGGCGTCGATAAAACCAGGGACACGGAACATTCCGGAATTTTTCGGAACATCCTGGTTCATGAAAAATTAACATAATTTTTATGAGAAAAATCAATAAATAAAATGATAATAATAAAAATGATAGTAATAATTTTTGTAAAAATTAATAATAACAAGCTAAATAAAATAGCATAGCATATCATAAATACGAAAGATAAATAAATAAAGAAAAAGAAACTGTATCATCTCCGAGTATGAAGAAACAATATTTTGTTGTGCGAGTGAGGGTCTACGCAAATGACAGTAATGAGTGAAGGCTTTCCTCTAAATTCAAAATATATTAAAATGGGTCGGGAGGAGATGGGGTTTTCAAGCCTTCCTCGCTCAGCCACCTCTTGTAATTGTTTGCCATGCAGTTTAATCATTTATGTCAAGCCAACATACAGTCTGCCTATATGTGTTACTGACATGCATTCACTTACTTGAGGTGCTTTGCTTTCTTGAGGTTGACATGAATTTCTTACCGAAATGTCAGCACTAGGCTCGATCTGCGAACGTAAGAAGAGCTTAGGGGCTTCTGGATTTGGATTTTAATGAACAAGGTTAAATGACGTCTGCGACTGGGTCATTATTTTATTCTGCGGAACTCGAGATCGTTTTTTTTGTAATCATGTGGGATGAACATGTTATCCGTGGCAAATCAACATAAGGATTTAATTCAAGAAAGTCTTGTCGAGAACAGCTCACACATTACCATTTCCAAAATGAAATCTTGTCCACCAATTCAACGTTGTCACAAAATTCAAAGCAACAAACACGATTTAGCAAAGCATTCGGACTTCGCACTTAGCTCTCACCAGTTTTGTCGTCAGAGGCAGGATCAGTGTTTTCGGTATCCCAAGCGGGGATACCATATCACTAGTAATTTGAGTACCCATATTGCCGCGGCCGTACTTGGGGACGTAACCAAGTTATTTCCAATTAACTACTTTAAGTTCACTCGTTTAAAAAAACTGCGAGCGCGGCCGTGTTTTCTACAGTCTTAATCGAGTTCTAGCCAGATTTTCTTAACCAGGTTAGGTTTTTTAAACCACATCGCGAGGTAGTTTAACGCAGGTTCAGACCTTATCAATCAGTCGATCATGTCCGCCTACGCGTGAGAATGGTCAAAATTTTGACTTTACCATGTACGCAAGCACAACAGTTTCGAAATTACTTCTTTCGCACCAAGTTCAGTTTTTCTTTCTTAACAAAACTGAGTTAAGTCTTTTAAGAAGTCGGCCTCTTTTTATCGGTAATAAGGAGTCAAATTTTGTCAGTCGCTGTTAGGCGAACGTTATGAGCGACTCAAGTGAGCGAAAACAGAAAAACAAAAAACCGCGCGACATTGAATGACTTGGTGAAAGTCTTGCCTGCGTGCAGACGTCTCCTGTTTCCTTTGTTGCACGAGGAAAAGGGACGTCTGCGTAACGCCGTCGCTAATCGTGTTCCAGCGTCCCGCTGGGTTCCCAAGATCTTGGGAACATCCTGTGATAGGCTGACACAGTGCGCATTGTTTGACTTAACGTTCATTGGTTGTTATCGAATCTGGTCTGATAATGTATGCGGTGATTTATGTAATCGGGGTTTTCCAGCCAAAGCAAATCAAAACATGTGCCATTGTGTGCAGACCGTTCGAAATCTTGTGTGAGGCCGCGGAAAATTCAACGTGTGCGAGGAAATTATTTCTTTACAATTTACTGTGCATGAGACATCACATCATATTCGTAAACAGTGTCTGAGAAAACTACAAAAGTGGCGTGGACTTCGCACCAGGAAGGCATTTCGGAGGAAGCCAGCCAAAGAAACGAAAATCTTTGTTTAGCCGCAACAAACAGAGGTCAAAGAAAATTTAAACACTTTACAATTGCATCTGAAATCAAATCCTATCAGGAACACCCACAGAAGCGTAAACCACAGGAAATGATTACTCAGTATGCATGTAGCAAACCTGCTTCATGACCTCTAAATGTAAGACTTGGTGCGGCAAAAACGAGACTTACTCAGTCAAAGTTTAGAATGCTACATGAACTGTGTAGTGCTAGTAACCTTCGCGCGAGAGAGAAAAGAAGGAAAACCTCTGTTCAAGCAGACTCTTAAGGTCACGTTTCGCATTATCACGAGCTTATGATGTTGTGTTTGGCCTGTCAACTCTTATTTCTAACCGGATATTATTTCACAATTTATGCGAAATAGAATACCCTGCCAGCGGGACGCTGGAACGCGATTAGCGACGGCGTTACGCAGACGTCCCTTTTCCGCGTCTAACAAAGGAAATAGGAGACGTCTGCACGCAGGCAAGTGAAAGTCTAAATTGACACCCGGACGCTGATAAAAATTAACCTGGTTAAACTCTTTTAACCAGGTCTTTTATTTCTGGAGAATTTGTTTCCGGGTTTTTCAAAAACTAACACGGTTAACATGCCAAGTGCGGCCGCAGCCAATTTATATCACTTTGACTGCGGCGATCGCTATCTTCAACTAGGCGGAAGAAATGGGGACTATGAACTAGCCTGACTTTCAGCCATCCTCTCCAGTCGCTGAAATTCAAGGTAACTGTTAACAGTACAGAAACTACCGCTGTGTTACGACTAAAACTGGAACTATTCATTTACCGCGAATGTGAATCTTGTACGCTAAAGTTCAAAGCTAGGAGCCCCTAAGCTTTTCTTATATGGTCACAAAGCCGTAAATGGATAACCGTCAAATGATTAAGAACCGCATGGGAAACAATTACAAGAGGTGGCTGTGCGAGGAAAGCTTGAAAACCCCACTCCTCGCGACCCAGTTTAATATATTTTGAATTTAGAGGCAAGCCTTCGTTCATTAATGTTATTATTTGAATGGACCCTCACTCGCCCAACAAATTAATTGCACCATGTGACAAAATATTGTTTTCTCATGATAGTTGGAGATGATGCCAGTTTCGTTTTCTTTCTTTCTTTCTTTTTCGTTTTTATGTTGTGTTGTGTTGTGTTAAGCTATTTTAATTATTTTGACATTATTAATGTTTACAGAAAATATTTTATTACTACTATTTTGTGTATAAATTATTTTTTTATAAAATTATTTTAATTTTTAAATTTTTTTAGTTTTGGGGGATATTCCGGGATGTAGAATATTCCGTGTTCCTGGTTTTATCGACGTTCCAAATATTCAGTTGTCTGAACTTTTTTAAGTTATAAGAAAAGAAAAATCGAGACCAGTCTGAAAATGTGAGTTACCGTATTTATTTGATTAACCGCCCTGAGCGCTTATTAAATTTTTGGACCGTGAGAGTGGGCGCTTATTCGAGGTTGGGCGCTTATTAAATTTTCAGTATTTTCAGCAAGTGTAGTATGTTTATTTTACAACAAAACAATAGATGGTAATGACAAAACGCGAAGATGTAACAAAGCAAGGTTCCTATAAAATACTTTGAAGAAAACTCCGTCTTCGGGGAAGTCTCTTATTAGTACTTATTCAATTTCTGGGGGGTGGGGTGGGGTGGGGTGGGCGCTTATTCGAGGCTGGGCGCTTATTAACTTTTTCTGCCTTTAGGATGGGTGCTTATTCGAGGTGGGCGCTAATTCGAGGTTGGGCGCTTATTCGCATAAATACGGTAACGTATTCACCTCTGACCACAGCTACTTAAGGTGGCTCGACTGGATCTTTTTGGGGTGATACCTCCCAAGTTTGAGCATTAACTACGTCGCCATGAGTAAAGGTATGGGAAAAAGATTACTACAACTGTATTATATAAAGACCAAAATTTCTTATGATCTGGCTTTTGTTGCAATCGGAGTCGCCATAGCAACGTAACGACGCCATTACGTTTTTTATTTATCTTTGTGTTTCTTTGTACCGAGAGTTTTTTTTAAAGAAATCGCTTGAGGGAGTTTGTACCTACAATTATGGCAAAGTTTGAACAAATTCTATGAGAGCGTTTTTGAGATATTTTGAAACAAAGTTTTAAGCATCATAAAAACAGTGAAATAGCATGCTATCCACACAATTAGCTAAATTTTTAAGAAAATGATAAGCTTGGGAAACGCGGCTTCATCTCATAGTAGTTTGATTCCATTGAAAACCGCGTACAAAAAAAGAGGAGAATTGCTCCGAGCGATCGCGAGTAAGAAGAATTTTAGTAACTTGCAATCAGCTACTTTTGTTACTGTTTTTGCACGTAATTTGGTCCATGCCTACAAATTTCGCATTTTTCAAAAAACCGCTCGATAAATTTTTTTATAAATTTGACAATCCCGAGATAAATTGTCTATAAATATACCCTGCAGGTTTCAAGAACATTGAAAACAGAAAAGGCTTTTAAATAGGGCCTCAAATATAACCAATTTCCCCCCGAGATTTTGTGTTTACAAGTGAGTGTCCTCATTATTCACTGGCATTGTTTCCAAGTTTCATTCATTTTTCTCACTTGAAAACACAAAATCTCGGGGGGAAATTGGTTATAATTGTGTGGATAGCATGCTATTTCACTGTTTTTATGATGCTTAAAACTTCGTTTCAAAATATATCAAAAACGCTCTCATAGAATTTGTTCAGGTACAAACTCCCTCAAGCGATTTCTTGAAAAAACTCTTGGTACAGAGAAACACAAAGATAAATAAAAAACGTAATGGCGTCGTTACGTTGCTATGGCGACTCCGATTGCAATAAAACCTAGATCATAAGAAATTTTCATCTTTATATAATACAGTTGTGGTAATCTTTTTCCCATATCGTTACTTATGGCGACGTAGTTAATGCTCAAACTTGGGAGGTATCCCCCCAAAAAATCCAGTCGAGCCACCTTAAAGCAGCATGATTTCGTGTTGTTTGTGTTTAATTTCTGGTTGCACGAAATCTGAAGGGTAAGTAAAACAAATATCTGCGAAAACTGAAATTCTCTCTTAATTTCTGCATTTGGAAAACGTATTGTAACGCATTGTGAATTATCTAATGTTGCCTTTCTTGTCCCCCAACAATCCGCCGCCCGGTTAGCTTAATTGGATAAGCGACGGCCGGTGTACCGAGTGGGAAGCCGATGGTTCAAACCCCGGCAGCACCAGCACTCTGGGTCTTAAACAATTGAGGAGACAATTCTGCCTTTGTAAAGACATCTGCAAACTGTTAGACTTCCTTGTCTTCCCGGTGAAGGACGATAAACCGTAGGCCTAGTCTCACAACCATTGCACATGTAAATTCTGTGGGACTAAAAGGAATCCACACACTGTTCGTAAAGAGTAGGGGACGTAGGGGCTTTTAATGGCCCGCATCACTTGACGCTAGGCGCTGTTGCGGTGACCTCACCAAGAACTGGCCAACCTAAGTAAATTAATAAATCCCATCCGTAGAGAGCTATTTATGGGGCTGCTGACACACGCTAATCACCCAGCCGCCTTTCAGAATAATGAATGTGAGCCTCTTGTTAGTTCGATTTTGCAGTCCGTTATTGTGACAATAACGGTTTCATCAAAATTAAGTCAGCGCCTGTGAGATCTCATTTAATTGGAATGCGGACATTAGAGTTGTTCCCGAGGGAGTCAATTTATGTTGTAAACCTTAAAATCAGGGGTCGTGACTAGACATGTCGCGAAAACAATTCCATTCTGCACGATACGATCTGTGAACGAAAAGTTTACAAACTGGTTTGTGAGAAGATTAGCTCTGGTTAGCATTAGCTCTTTAGTTACATTTTGCAGTCCGTTGTGGCAATAAGGGTTTCATCAGATTAAGTTAGCGCCCGTGAGAATTGTTTTGCTTAATTACATAAGCTTTAAAGAACCGATCTAAATTGGAATGCGAACATTAGAGTTGTCCCTGAGGGAATCAATTCATGTCGTACACCGCAAAATCAGGGGTCATGACTCGATGACTAAACATGTCGAGAGGAATAAATTCCACTCTGCATATATTTTACTTCTTTTAGGGAAGTTTTTGTTTGTTCTTAGCATACAATAAATCATAGTTTGTATTTTATTAGTGCAGCTGCTTTACAGCACACCATCATTATCTCCAACTCTTATAGTCTTTGCAAAATAGTGGTTCCGTTCATGAAGCAAACCACAAGATGACCATAGATTACTCAAATTAATCAAACCACTTTAAAATTGTAAAAACGCACGCTGATTTAAGATAATTATTGTGCCCTGCGGATGTGTAATTTTCGCTATTAAAAGGGGCCACTCGTTAGTTGCGCTTGCACGTAGCTTAAAAACGTACAGACCTCAGCTTGCAACTATATACTCGAGGTAAGAACTGTTGACAGTCCTGTTTTAGGCAGAAATTATTTTTAAATGTTGAAACATTTCAAAGCAGTTACTCATAGTATGTTTCAAGTTGTTTATTTTTGTTAGTAGAGATCCACTATAGATCACCAAATGAATGCTCCGGCTCTTTTTTACTTTCGATATTTGGGTGAAATTCGCCCATATTTTTCTCTTACGAAAAGGAAAAATTCGGTCATCCACTGGTGTTGTTTGCATATCTATCTCAGGAGCAGAATTTCATCCGCGTCTTCTAGGATCTTACTAGTGCTAAGGGTTTTCATCCCTCCATGTAAACAGCCGACGAGTTCGTCTCAATACTGAACCATTATTTAGCTATTGATAATTGTTCTTTTCTTTGCATAAATAGTCGTACCAAATTGGCAAGTTGTCAAAAATGTATTTATGTATTGTTTTTTTAAAATTTTCATTTGAGGACTTTATTCTTTGCGTTGCTTCTGTGGCACTAACGTTCTCAATAATTACTAATCTCATGAGATGGATTAGCACAATGTTAGGCTACTGCCGATAACTTCTATATCTTTTTTCTCACAACAAATTCAACACAAAGCGAAAAGGTTTCGTACACTATCCCAGAAAAGGTGTTTGATATTTGAATAAGAGGTGAAATCTAAGTTATCTACACCCAGAGCGGAGGGTTGTGAAGTAGGTACCCTTAAAGTGATATATGAGGCTGTATTGACTGGCTTAAATAGAAACACAGTAGTTTCTTTCGAACTTGATGAGCGGAGCGATGGAAGCTTGCTCACGACGGCGCTGTACACGAGGCAGGACAATCAACGTTAGCTAGGCTCAATCTACCCGAACGTCACAAAAAGTCTCTTATAAGATGAAAAAGTTTCAAACTCGTCGGTTACTTGGGCCAGGTGCTATTTTTCTAGAAAAAATAGCCACTTTCTCATGTATAAATCTCTCACCAGTAAAGAAATCTCTCGGGGCAGTTGTAAGGTGTTGTCAGTACCTACCCCAGTATTTGGATAATTTCATTCAGATTCGGGCAGTTTCATGGTCTTCTTTTATCTACAGTTGTTTGTTGACCATGATCATAATGTATAACTGGATAGTTTTGTGGAGCATAAAAATCAAACGTTTTAAAACAATGCCTCAGTGTTGAACGGAATGAGGAAAAAATCACGCACTTATTAATTTGTTTTAACATGTGTATTATTAAAAGGGCCAACTTTTAATAAAATACACAAGTCATAATACACATCGACTGGCGATCTGGAATGTTCATAAGCTAAGATCACTCGGAAGCTTAGTTTATTGACACTCACTGTTCAAGAATAGTTCTTTTTTTTTTACGTTAGGCGGTTGGAATAAAAATTAAGTAGAAACATTGTAATAGAAATATGTAGCTTGCGTCGGCGCAATCAACCAGAACGTCACAAGTCTCTTACAAGTTGAAAGTTTTAAACTCGTCGGTTACCCCAAGGGCAATTTATTCTAGAAGAACCTCGCCACTTTCTTATGTATAAATCTCTCACTTTAGAAGAAATTAAATCTCTCTGGGTATTTATAAGGTGTTGAGTGCATACATATTTGCATAATTTCATTCAGATTCGGCCAGTTTCATGGTCTTCTTTTCAGTATCTACCTTTTCGTTGACCGTGATCATAATGTAAAACTGGATACTTTTGCGGAGCATAAGAATCAAACTTTTTCAAAAACATTGCCTCGGTGTTGGAAGAATGAGGAAAAATTTATGCATTTGTTAACCTGTGACAAGAGAAAACATATTTCATGATTCGCTCGGTTAATCAACTTCAATAACGGGCCAACTTTTCGTGACATGTCCCGGCCGCGGCTCGGGAATGTTCATAAGATCACACGCAGGCTTTATTGATAGACTGGTCCGCCTTTTCTCTTAAAATCCGAGGTCTAGTTCTTGATCTCATCCAGCGCGATTGCAAACCACGATGTTATTATATAGGGATCGAGACGAGACGAGAAAAGACTGACTGCTGACTCTTTTGTAGTAAACAAACCCTCCGTCAGCCCAGAAACGGAATAACCGATTGGTTGCACAGATCATTGACTGGTCATTGACAGATCATTGACTGGTCTGTGGTGAGATTGCAAGCAATAAAAATAGTCACCCGTCTCAAACAACTGCAAACAATAGCGAACCAAGCAGTAATCTTAGTAATAAAACTTTTAAGGATATCTTACAGAAAGAAGCTGCTGTAAATTTCCTCAAGGGAAACGAATTCAAGGCAATCTTGCCGGATTTAAAGAAAGTGTAATATTTTCAGTTGTTTATGTTCTATTTATGAATCGTTTCAAGTAATTCGGGTTTAATTGATTAATTAAGTTACCTTGACAGCTTCGTTGTCCCCAGACAGAACAAAAGAGTCTGCAGTCGCTTATTTTTTCTTCTCGGGCTTACGCCCTCGTTTCTCGCGGCCAGCGGCTTCGCCGCTCGGTTGCTTAAGTTTTGTGTGCAGTAACTTTGCAAAGAAAAATAAGAGACTGCTCGCAGTCTACTTTATTGACGACACACTGTACAAGACTATTTCTTTCACGTTAAGCGGAATGGGAAAAGTATTTATTTAGTTGTTAAGTAGAACCATTTAAGGGAATATCCCTCGTGTTTGTTTAAAACTACGCAATGTAAGTACTCGTCCATGGTTGTTTTTGAAAACTGGCAATATATGTCATTCCACTCACGAATTAATCAAAGTAGAGTAATTGTGTTTGGTCTGCTTGATACTAATAAATTGATAGTAATTGTTGATGCTTTAATAGGCAACGCCTTGAAGTCTTTGAAGAGCTTTAACAAACTCGATCAATTTTCTTTAATTTGATAAATGCGTGTCTGATGAGAAGAAGTCAACATTTTAATGCCTCATCAGAGTTGGAATCCGCATTTCCAATCTGTCACGAATGGAACAGCTACCAAAATTATTGAATTGTTGAACTCTGGCTGGAGCCGATTATTTTTGTCTTTTTATCCACAATTCATTAATTTTAAGAATATATTACACTCTCCACACGCTCAATCCGGTTTTTTGGCCTTACACACAGTAATTATAATACACAATAAGGCCCATTTCTCGAAGGAGAGGTAGGAAGATACTACTGTCTTTGCTAGGAAGATCCTAGTACTAGGGACAAACTACTGTAGACAAAAATGGCGGTGGGTCGTTCAGTGGGTAATCATGGCACAAAGGATATTAGGTTTCGGCGATCCTTACATAAACAAATGTTACGGCGCTTGCGTATTGAATTCAATATGACGGAGCGGCCTACTCCAAACTTTCTTTTGATGAATACGCTGAGGTTGGCACCGCGTTTAACTTCTTGTATATTTTTTGTGACAATCAAATTAAAGCGAATACAACGCTCTAGATAGCTTTTCAAAGCGAAAATATGTAATTTGCAGAAGAATTAAATATGGTCGATCTAAGCTGATCTATCTTGAAAAATAATTACAGTTTGCAGAACACATTGTTAACATAATATCTACATTTCCGATTATCTTAAAAAGGACTTTTTCCTGGTAAAAAGTGCGAGAAAAAACGATAAACAAACCTGTAGTAAACAGAAAATCTGTGAACGAGTGTCACAAAATAGATACCAGTTCCCGGGCGAGAAAAACCGAACACATGAAATCGAGGCAAAATGTGCCACGCCGGTCTAAGATGGTGTCCAAACCGTGGAATCCCATGGCATACAGAATGGTTACTTATCCATGTGCGGTAAGTGAATAGTAAGCGTTCTCCTTCGTCGAACTCAAAAGGCCATTTTCGAGTTCCCCTGAGCCTCTGTATCAAAACGAGGTTAAGCGCTCAGCCTTATGATATGGAAATGATTTTTTCTCTCATGCAAATAAAACTCATTTTCACAAGAAAGGTTGAGCACTTGGCCTCATTTTCAAAGTGAGGGTTTTTGGAACTCTGAAGTGGCCTGTTAGCATAAGTTTAAAATGTTCCTCGGCATTCCTGCCGTTATGTGTAGTTAAGTTTACCTATAAATGTCAGTTATAAAAAAAAAGCTGTTGCTATAGTGCAAAGTCACAAGATAAGCTTACCATTTGCCAGTGAGGTGAAGTATTGACCGTTCAGAGATTTCATCTCGCCCTTTTTTGCTAGAATGAACATTAGAAGCCCGTGTCAAGGTCCAGGAAAATTATGGTTGCGTAAAAGATGAATTTTACGATATGTACTTAAAAATGCCGATACTGCACTCACCTTTTGACTTCCTCATGGTGGGGATTGGTTTCATGGTATTGTTGCCGGTAAGAATAAATTTGGTAACATTTCATTAGTGCGCAACATCCGGGACAATAGTACTGAAAGTCATGACAAAGGCCAAATCTCATCAGATGATTTGGGTTCGTTTTTTAAGTCTTATTTTGTGATGAGAATGGTACTTGGGCTGATTAAGATCTCTTTCAACAAGGTTCTTAGGATAGTCTCGAATATTACAGGCCACCGAATTAAAATGTGTTCTGTTCGCAACGCATGCTTCTTTTTCTACATGAGAGAGTGGCATGAAGAGATGTGCGTGTGTTGAAAGGTTTCTGTCAGTCATGAAATGTTTTGACATTTCACTTTACCATTGCTACAGAAGCGACTCCTCATAAAAGTGCTTGTCTGACCCTTTCAGCCTAGATTAACGTTTCAAAATGGCTTCACTAGTAAGTAAGTAAGTAAAGCCTTTATTTAAAGAGGGCAGCACCTAATAGCCAAAGGCTAATAAACTTGTGGCCCTCATAAAATACACAACTATTTACAATCTAATAAATATTGTAAGCTAAAATATATAAACATTTAAAATAAAACAAGATTCGATTTATATATATATATATTTATTAAAAACTGAATCATTGGATAATGCAATTCTAGCATTTTGATTGGCTTAGCCGTTATGGTATATGAGCTAATATACCATGTTCTCCATATATGGTCGGTGTACGCGTCAGTTTAAAATTGGAAGCTAGCTGAGATTTTTTTTCGCGAAGGATAGAACGGCGCCCGAAGGAAATCGTTTTAATTCATTTCTTAGAATACTAGAAATGCAATTTCAGCGCAAGAAAAAAGACAAAAACAAACAAAAAAGCCACAAGAGCTTGTCTGAAAGTTTGTCGAAAAACACATGAAAACACATGGAACTAAAGTACCTTGACCAGCTACGAAAGAAGACAAGTGTTGTTTCTTCATGATCGCGAAGCCATTCTTCGCCGATCAAGTCACTCGCCGATAGATAACTGCAGCTTGTTTATCCGACATCAAGAATATAAATC
>BOPM01001172.1:55647-77545 GCA_022179025.1 Porites australiensis
ACCCGTGAAATCAGTTTAACTCGAAGTTGTCGTAACCTCAGTGCTTTAATAAAATGAGAAATTTCGCCGGTCTACGGAAACCGGTCGTTTGTACAATTTAGGGAGTTTAAGATCCAACGACGCGGACGACAACTAGAACGTAAAAAAAACAATAGTTTTAATTAGCAAAACAACAACTTCGCACGTGCAACACACTTTTTTGTTCATTTCTTTCCCGTTTTTGCACGACTAAGACGTGAAAATGCCTAATTTCGCGTTTTATGGAGGACATAAATAAGCAAAGACGAAATTTTATTTCTCTTTCTGAGCTTGAATATGGTCCCTTGAAATTCAGCTTTAGGAGGATTCGCCTACAATTGAAAAAGTAAGTGGGTAGGAATAATCGCTATAAAGACTGAAAAAAATAAACATCAAACCAGAAATTGATTATTATAAATGATCCTGAGAGAATATTCAGTGTGTTAAGGATTTCCCTGCTCTACTGTTAGCTCTATACAAGAGAGGAAGGGCGATTCTTTTTTAATTTCGGTTTCGCTGACACAGCTTTCGCAGAAATCTCGCTGTAGTCGTTTTCGTAGACAAAAGGAATAGCAAAATCGCTCTCCGCGTCTTCCCCCATTTTGTTCTGCGTCATTCCGTGAAGGACGCGTGGCTCTCAGCGTGGGTCATCCAAACGGAACACATTCGCGCTATGTGATTGGCTGTTGTCTAATCCCCCTTGAGATCTGTGGTGTTAAAAATAACTCGAGACGAATTACCTATGGAATAGGGTGTATATGGGGGATGCCCTCTCTGTCCTCTTTATAGTCTCTTGGTTGAAGGTAAATAAAGGAAAAATAGTAATTCACCGTTCACAGTCCATTACTATCGCCTCATGTTAGCGAATACAAGACAGTCTTGGCGTTCTGGATCCCATTCCATGGATTCAGGATTCCGGGTGCTGGATTCCAGTCTTTTCCAGTGGAACTTGGATTCTAGATTCCATTCTTTAGTAGGGTACTTGAGCTCTGTTCTGGATTCCAAAGCCCTGGATTCCGGATTCCATAAGCAAAATTTTCCCGGATTCCGGATCCTACAGGCAAAAATTTTCCGGATTACGGAATCCGGATACCCTTACATGGGGCGAAGTACTGGTCAAACATTTTCTGACCTGTTCACGCATATTTAATTAAGTAGTGGGAAATTTACTTTTCTTCTAACGTTCGATTTTATAATATGATGGATCGGAGTTACTTCTAGTCAATGCAGCTTTTTCAGACTGGACCACATTTTAAGCTAGAAGAGGTTCTGAAAAGGTATTTTTCCGTCTTGACATAACAGACTTAACACGAATATTCGGGGCAGTGGGAAATTAAATGAAGCTTGCAAAGGTATCTTTTACTTGCTGAACTAATTTTTGAATAATATATATCATTGGCAAAGGGAAAAAGGGAATTTTAGTATAGTTTTGGTGAGAAAACGAGGCATATCTTATTTAAAAGTGGCAAGTATTTGAATAACTGAGGATTTTGCTGTGACAGCAGCCGGTATCTTCACGCAACGCAAATTGAACATTTGCCTAAATTTGAGTTGAAACCTTCAATTCTGAATCGCGTTGTGCCACAGAATTTATTGCATAACTTAACAAAATTGCTATTAATCTTTAACTAAAACATGTTTTTAGGTCTAGCTTAGGTGCCACTTTTGAGAATTTTCAGATGATTTTGAGGCATTTTTTCGTGCAGTTTGCTTTCTTAATTCGATTAGCGAAATAAAGACGACCAGTTTTTACTGACTGCAGAAAGATAATGCCTTAATGGTTTTGGAACAGTAAGGAGGAGTAATATGCTTCCAAATGAGTGCAAATAGTCTAGGATTTCATGACCCGAAAAACTTTACAACGATCGTTAAAAAACGCGTATAACAGAGACTAAAATTTGCATATTTTAGTCTTTAACGGCCGTCCAGCGATGAAATGCTGGGAATGGCAGTAAAATAAACAATTTCTTCATTCTAACTGCAATTTCGTTATTAGGATGGATAGTAGTGTTGATGGTAAAATTATAAGGTAAAAGTTTTTTCGCGTCCAAAATCGAGTGGAACGCTTTTAGGGAGACTGCCTCTTAATTACTAATTCGTAGCCAGTAGTATCGCAAACGTATCTGAAATCATTATTAAAGGATTACAATTGACAACCGATAAAATGGATGAAAATTGATGAAATTTGATAAAAATTGATACTCACAACTCTTTCGATCTTTGATATATTTCGATTCCCGATATCAATCGCTTAATTACTATCGTTTAAAATCGAATAGAATGCATTATTTCGATTAACGAGTTTCATCGATTTGGCACGGCGGGTTAAACCCACGTTACTTACGGCAATTATTGCTGTTTTGCTGTTACATTTTGAAACAGGATTACAACATTACTTCCTATCCTCTTACTATTTAGAGACACTATTCAACTGCATTCATAAAATAGCGAGAATTATTAAACGAAAACACATTCAAAGCGCTTCGTCTCCTAACATTTTAAATGTGACGCGCTTTTTAAATTTGAATCCTCTGAGTTCTTCCGCGCTAAATTTAAAAGTGAAAACAGCTAGTAATGGTTGGTATATCAACAAACACCTAGAAAAAATGTTCCGCTCAGCAGCAAAATCGACCACAGTGAAAACATTAGGGAGCTTTAGTATCGACGACGGCAACGGCAGCGAAGACGTCAGTTTTAAAATGAATTCCCGTTTTTTCAAAGTTTGTCGCTTTTATTCCATTTTGCTGAAAATGGCAAGTGCAGGCGAATTTCCCTAGAGTTGATTTCTTGAGGACCGCACTTAAGTTTAGAGAGAGAAAAAGAGATTTGTCGTCGCTTGTTTAAGTCCTGCATAAAACTTGCAATTAGGCATTTTCGCGTCGTAGTCGTACAAGGACGGTAAAGAAATGTACAAAAAAGCGTGATGCACGTGCAAAGTTGTTGTTTTGCGTAATAAACCTATTGCTTTTTTGACGTCCTCGTTGTCGTCACTGTCGTCGTTGCTAAAGCTCCCTATTGCCTCCCCCGCAGGCGTTTTTAGGGGAGCTCGTATTTCTTCAGTCTGCGAACAGCAGACGTATTTCCGCTCGTCGCTTCTCTCCCTCCAAAAGTTCGTGAAAACACATGCCCAACCTGTGAGTCATTTAGTAAGGGCGGATGGAATACAATGTTTGGTGTTCATTTACCTTAGATATTACCTTCGTAGTTACTAAAACAAGGAATGACCTACAATGACCTAAAATGATCTACAATGATCTACAATGACCTACAATGATCTACAATGACCTACAATGACCTACAACGATCTACAATGAGCTACTATGAGCTGCTACGAGCTAAAATGAGTTAAAATAAGCCCTACAATGAGCTACAAAATGACAGACAATGATGTTTGTCGTGTGTCACGCTTGGACGTGACACTAGGCTCATGGTATTAAATTGCCAAGCACATTTTGAAAAGGCAAAACAAAAATAAAGCCTGATCTCAGGTAACTTGAGAAACTTGAAAAAAAATTATTGCAATCACGTTTTTACCGGTAACACTATTATACCCTGTATTGACGGAAGTCATCCAGGCACTCCCTTAGTTGGCCTAGATGGGTATGGGCCGCTGAGCAGGATATGGATTTTACTATTTAGCGTTACAAACAGAGCATCTTGTTGGACTGGAAGCCACTTAAAGGGTCTTATGATGTCTTATACAGGCCAGGGTACTTAAATAAACAATTTTTCTCTTAAACAGGGTCAGAATTTGAAGGCCTCGTTTGTTCATCTATACCCAGACGTCCCCTGAAGATCCCCCGGGATCGACTGTTGGGATGACTGTGTTTGTTTAATTTGTTTGAAAAAAAGACAACACAAAACACAACTAACGGGAAAGGTTGCAAGGGATGGTTTGGACAAAAGTCACAGTACTGTGACAATACACTGGATTCACGCAGGCGCAGGTGCATTTTTATCTCACGTGATGACTGGAACCAGTTTTGTGATGTGCACTTGATAAAGTGGACAAAAAACACAATATAATTTGAAAATGACTCAAATCCAAACTTGATTGTTGTCTAGCAAATTTGTTGGATTAGTTTGTAACACGGGAAAATAATCCAAAGGTTTTTTTGCGATTTTTGTTTTCATTATCATCATACATGTATTATTACACTGTAGATTTATCTCCAAGCGTAAGAATTAGAGATGCTGTCATCATTTGGGCTGTCATGCAGTAGACTAAACGCGTTACGTTTATGCACACGTCCCCTGATTTATTTTTTTTGTCTTTTTCTAAAATCTTTATTTTAGCTTGTTACAGGGATCTTAAGCGTATTTCCAGGTCCCCTCGTTCGGTCATTGTAGGTCATTGTAGATCATTGTAGGTCATTGTAGGTCATTGTAGGTCATTGTGGATCATTGTAGGTCATTGTAGGTCATTGTAGATCATTGTAGGTCATTGTAGGTCATTCCTTGTTTTAGTAACTACGTGATTTTGAAACTACAGTTTGTAGCATATCTTGATTTATCAAACTACAATATCCGCTGTGCTTACCTGCAACACCAGATACAAGTACTCCTTTGTTCCTTAACTTCAAGGCACGTCTTATTGCTTCAACAGTTAAAGGATTATGACTCACAGTCAGCACCCTCAGTTTCCTGAGGTCACCAACCTCAGCAGGTAGTTCAGTTAGTTTATTTCCATTCAAGTACAGCTTGTGAAGCTTGGTCAGCCTCTGTATACTGGTAGGTAAACTAACCAACTGGTTGTCATCCATACTCAGCTCCCCCAGCTCCCTGAGGTCACCAATCTCAGCAGGTAGTTCAGTTAGTTTATTTCCATCCAAGTGCAGAAATTCAAGCTTGGTCAGCCTGTGTATACTGGTAGGTAAACCAACCAACTGGTTGTTATTCACACTCAGCTCCCTCAGCTCCCTGAAGTCACCAATCTCAGCAGGTAGTTCAGTTAGTTTATTTCCATCCAAGTGCAGAAATTCAAGCCTGGTCAGCCTCTGTATACTCGTAGGTAAACCAACCAACTGGTTGTTACTCATAATCAGCCACCTCAGCTCCCTGAGGTCACCAATCTCAGCAGGTAGTTCAGTTAGTTTATTTCCATCCAAGTGCAGCCATTCAAGCTTGGTCAGCCTCTGTATACTGGTAGGTAAACCAACCAACTGGTTGTTATTCACACACAGCTCCCGAAGCTCCCTGAGGTCACCAATCTTAGCAGGTAGTTCAGTTAGTTTATTTCCATTCAAGTGCAGCCATTCAAGCTTGGTCAGCCTCTGCATACTGGTAGGTAAACCAACCAACTTGTTTTCATTCACAAGCAGCCTCCTCAGCTCCCTAAGGTCACCAATCTCAGCAGGTAGTTCAGCTAGTTTATTTCCATACAAGTGCAGCCGTTCAAGCTTGGTCAGCCTCTGCATACTGGTAGGTAAACCAACCAACTGGTTTTCATTTACAAGCAGCCTCCTCAGCTCCCTAAGGTCACCAATCTCAGCAGGTAGTTCAGTTAGTTTATTTCCATGCAAGGACAGCCTTTCAAGCTTGGTCAGTCTCTGTATACTGGTAGGTAAACCAACCAACTGGTTGTTACTCACCCACAGCACCCTCAGCTCCCTGAGGTCACCAATCTCAGAAGGTAGTTCAGTGATTTTGTTGTTATCCAATTTGAGCACAATAAGATTTTTCAGCTTGTTGATACTTGCTGGTAATTCAATCAACTTATTTTTTTCCAGCACAAGTTTATCTATTTCACTCAGTTCAGTGACTGCATCAGGTACCCTGGATAGTCCTTTCTCTTTCAGATCCAAAAATGTATTATATTTTAAGTAAGCTCTCAATTTTGTATTGGAATAATGCTCCATGTTTCAAATTGTTAATAAATAGTCTCGACAGTTCTTCATACCATCTAGAAATAACAAATAGTAACCTAGTATAGAAAAATCAAAATCATATCATCAATATAAGTGAATTTTACAGAATTAAAATAAAAGAAATCTAGAACAGATGCTGTTAGTGCATTCAAAAAAATCTTTTATTAGTAGACTAGGGTATCTAAAAGAGAGTAATACTGCAGCAAATGTTGTTGATAATGTCATTAGTTAGGCAGTGATCCATCTGCTTGCATGCGACTTAAAAGAATCGAAAATGACAATAAACTTTCCCCTTTTCTTGCTGTATAAAGCTCAAGGGTTTCTTTTCTGCTTTTTATAAGTAGCTACCATTTTCTTCCAAGTGTCTCCTCTTTCTCATTTCAATTCAGTCTGAACTATTGTTGATGACCATCAAAAATGCAAAGATTGAGTCAGGTCATCTTAGGGAGGTGGTCACTTATTGAATCAAACAACAGTGGGTCCCTTCCTAGAAGACTGAGATCCCAACACATCTACATTTTGGAACAGAATTCATCGCATGCAATTTCTAATCTGCAATATCAGTATAGTTTCATGGTGTCACTAAAAGATTTTCACATACTTTGAGTAGTGTACTACATACAACAAACAACAAAAAAAACCACTGACCATGATACAAGGAAAACAAATTATGTCAATATTGTGTACTGCTCAGACTGTTTGGAATAAAGGCCTTAAGAAACACTGATTCCCAATTGTGGCTATGTATGGGACGTGTATTATGGGCAGGTGAACATGTTTGTGATCAGGTGCGTGTAATATAATAATAATAGCGGAGCTCCACCCGCGCGCGAAGCGCGCGCATGGGCGGAGCCCCATAGCTAAGGAAATGTAATCTACCCATCCGAGAAAATTTGGTAATCACGTGACCGTACGCCCGACCGTCCGTCCGCACCACAGGCAAACCAATGTTAAATAACTCAATCAACAGGTATGGCAACTCAAATGCAACTCGAGGTTATTTTGGCGGGAAATCGCATAGCCACCCGCGTCTTGTAAAGCAGAGGCAGCTAAAGAGTCAATAAAGACGAAACCGGAAAGCGGAAGAAAGAGGAAATTGTTTCTGTATCCGCGTTTTCTAAAAGTATTAAGCTTAGATTAATTGTCATGTCCAAAAACTTTGGAATATAGAGCAAGAGAAAGACAGAGAAAAAGCGATAGGCCAGCAAAACTCAAAGAGAAAAAGGGCAACAGAGATCCAGAGCGAGAGATAAAAAACAAAGGAGACATTTTTTGTTAGAACATCAACATGAAAATTTTTTAGCGGCGGTGACAATGCTAACGGCCATAACAATGCAAGGAGAAAATGAGCAGCAGTGAAAAAAAAGTGAACAAGAACACTTACGACATTGCCTCCATAAAAAAGTTTCTGGAAGTTTCACGTTGTAGTTGTGCAAAACAACGGCAAAGAAATGTACAAAAAAAGTGTGCTGCACGTGCAAAGTTGCTTTTTTGCTAATTAGACCTATTGTTTTTTTTCACCGTTCTCCGGCGTTGCCTTCGCCGCTTAGCCATACACGATTTTATATTTTGTTTGAACAAACTATAAATATTATCGAGAGCTTCGCTTTTAGCCCTGGCTAAATCTATATACTATTATATCACATCATAATATTATAAGGTGACAAATGATTTGATTTCCGCAGATCTGGAAATAATCCCAGGAGGGGGCGGTTAATTGATTTTCAGTGGCAGGCAGTGGGGATGCCTGTTTGTCGGATCTATGCTTATTTGAGGGGGAAACACTTATTTGAAGGGGTCGATCGTCGCTTATTTCATGTTTTAGTATTTCAGCCTCAAGATAGCATTTGTCTTTCTTTCACAGACAAAAAAACTACTAAGCAATGAAACTACAACATATTTTTCAATAAATACCCAAGTCTGTTATGATCATGTCCTTAGCTTGGAACTCTCCATTAAAACTATCCTCAAGCTCTATATTCAGAGGAGCTGAGTCATTAACATCTGATCATGTGATGTCCCCAAATAAGTTATTCTCCTGTGACTGTAACTTTTATGCTACCCTTTTGAAAGATAAAGGTCCAGTATACCATGTATTTAGTGGCAGGGCGTCAAAGGTGGTCACTTATATGAAGGGGAGGGCCGGAAGCTTAAACGAACACTACCCCATTACTGCGAATGTACCAAACTTAGATTTTCTGACAGGATGTTGAGAATTCAAAAGATCCACATAGTGTTATAGAAACTTCTAAAATCTTTGCATCATGCTCGATTGAGTTACACCACTAAACCTTCACAACACTACAGATCAATGTTTCCATTACTGTTTTGATTTGAGTGAAATTGGGAGTTTTTAGCGTTGCTTTCATTCAGATACAACAAAGAAACGGATGATGCAACGACATGTTAGAAAAATTAACAAATATGGCCAACTAAATTAACCAAACAGCAGGCCCTTGATGTATAGAAAAACAAGTGCAATAAAATCAAAATAAATTATTATGTTTGACTAATCTTTGCGATGCCTTCATCATGTAAAGATTGCATTTTCATTTATACCCTTTGAGCGTTTGAGGCTAGAACACAAGCAAATATTGTTGGATTTATTTTGAGCTTACCATCAGTTGAGCTGTGACACAATTAAGTTTCACAGAGGAAAAGCAGTAAAGCAAGCAGAACAGGCTTTCAAGGTCGCAATGCAGCTGAGCGAGCGAAAAAATCACAATAAATCTTTTTGTGCCATAAGGCAGTTATTAAATAATATGAAAGACTTTGTCAAAAGTGTAATATATTACTTGAGATATGTAAACAAAGGAACTCTGTCGGAGATGAATTTGCAAGAAAATCTTGTTGGATCTGAGTGTGACAGTTCTGTTGTCTTTTTCAAGAAAAAACACATGCTGTTTGTGTGTGCACATCATGATAGTGTCTCTATAGTATTTATTTTAACATTTGAAACCTAAAAGAGTGGTACTAATTTGAATGTGGTGCCTATTTGAGGGGCGGAGGGTGGAGAGGGGGTTAATTTGAGCATTTAGGGTAATTAGTGCCTTGGGGCTGTGTATCTTAAGCAATGTATTGATGTCTTGATTATTGTTTTTATTGCCCAACTTTATTGTCTAAGGAATTCCCTTTTGCCATAGTGAATTCTTGAGACTCAGCAACTCAGCAGTGGAATTTTGACAGTTAATTTTTGGTCCAGGGATTCTTTCAGTTGTTGGAGGTGTTTTTGATTTTTGCTCTTATATTCTACTGAAATTAAATCTGGGGTACCCCCTGAGGCAATAAGATCATTATTACAGCCTGTAGCCTAGCTCTTTCTCCTGGGTAGGGTGGTCTGCCAGTATTTATTGCTAGTGACAGGCCAGGTAGTCTATCCATACCCATACTGGGAAATGGTGGATCTTAAGGTCTCTGATATACTTCCACGTTTTCCGCAATTGAAATAACAGGTCATTTGAACGGTTATTCTATGTATTCCTCTTCCAGATAAGGTCAGTCGAATGAATGCACCCTTACAAATATTCGGCCACTTCATTTGCGCTTTAAACCTGGACGTGGAATAAAAAAGACCATACTTGTCATTCAAAGAGATGCAAGTAAGTGGCCGGGTATTCTAAAGTTAATAACATTGAACGAGTTTTAACTCGAGCTGCAGACACTAGTGAGCGCAGGGAGTGAGCTTTCTCTTACCTCAACAACTCGGTCGTATTATAATTAAATGCCATAATCACGCACTTTCTACGAAGTATTCGTTATGTAATATACAACTCTTACCTAAGGCTGCTGATCTAAGGAAGAAAGCGTTTGATGAATTTCCTCTAAATATGGCGATTGTTCTTCAGCTTCTTTCACGGAATGCACTGATTACATTTCTTGGCTGACTTTCAGTTCATTCCTCGTTCCTAGGGTATCTCTCTACCGAAGGGCATGCTAGGAACTCTGCCGCTGTAGCTTTGCAATTGTGTCCTCCCTTGCAGTTTGGTCCTCTCACCTATCAACCAATAGAATGAGGTTTTATTTCTTCCAATCAAAGTGCGTTGCGATCGTGTCTTCTTCATGTGAATTCCCAACTAGGGGAGGGCTGTAGTATGACTTTTGTTCGTTTCGTTTTCCTGATCCCCTGGATGACTTGTGTATGAAACAGTTTTGGAGCGTTTTCCCCGATGGGTTTTTTGAGAATTTTACAGAAGTTTGAAGTATGTTCGAAACTTTCTCGGTCAACGCATATGTTCATATGTTGGAGAGCTAGAATATTTGAGCTAGAAAGCTTGGGACAAGGATGAAAGCACAATAAAGAGTTCGAAGAAGGACAGTAGCAAGAAGAGTGATCAGTAAGAAGAAGAAGTGATGCAATGATTTTCGAGCTTCTGAGGTAAGGTGTTCTTTCAAAAGGCTTTTTAATATAAGGATAAGAGTCATGGTACAGAAAAAGGCAAATTTTTGCCAAAAATGGTGAATTTGACAAAGGCTAATCAAATGTTTGGCAAAAACTCATAAATGAGTTGACAAAAAGAAAGCATCTGAAAAACTGGATAGCAGTTGTGATTGAACCTCGAGTGGTCCCTGATCTAATGGTGCTGAAATGACAGAGAAATGTCTGACAATGGACGTGACATTGTTATCAAGAAAAAACAAAGTATTTTTATTGTCGTTGACGAAAATTTATCATCTGACTGAATTACTTCCACGAATGCATCGAGACGGAATTAACTAATCAAGAAAACAGTACTAAAATTAAGCTCGAACCAATGTGGCCATAGAAACGCAAGTAACTCCTGTAGTCATAGGTGCATCAGAAGTAAACAAGAAAACAACGTTTTTAGCTGTTTTTGGCAGTAACCTGTGTACAGCCACCCGCTGTTTCCCGCGAATTGAAACATCACATATATATAGTATTTTCTTGTTTTCTTTTCTTGCTGATGGGGATTTGCTGCTGGACGAGGTCGCATTTTCACGTCTAGATTAGGTATAATGAGGTTGAACATTATAATGGTGTCGCACATTTTTGAGTAGGAATTCAACAGAAGATTCGCGGTTGAAAAGTTCAAAAGTTATAAGGTAAATGCATAGAAAGAAAGGACTACATATACTGTGATCGCGAAAATTATATTTGTCAAAAAGTGGATAAGATGGCTTCTATAGGGTCCGCAGAATAGACAGTATAATAATAGGGTAGGGGTTCTGAGAGGCCAGCGGCATATACCAAGCAGAAATTTCAGTTTGGGGGTCAGGATTCAGAGAATGACACTAGCCAAAAAAGTAATAATAATAATAATAATAATAATAATAATACTTATATAGCGCAGATAGCAATATTGTTATTTTCATCAGCGCTTAAAAATAAAAATATTTAAAAAAATACTAAGACTGCATAAAGTATACATGCAAAAAGTGCATGAACCTACCAAAAAGAGTAAAACAATTATGTCAACACTAAAACTATAAAAGTTACCTAGACTACTTAAATCGTAACAAACTGCATAAAACCTACTAAAAACGAGATTAAAAAGCACATAAAATCACAAAAAAGCTTTCTGAAATAAAAATGTCTTGAGTGTCTTTTTAAAAGATACTACTGAGGGGCTACTCCTAATTGAATAGGGCAATGAATTCCATAGTTGAGGAGCAGCAGCAGTAAAAGATCGATCTCCTAACGTTGTTTAAGTCTTGAATTTCAAAGGGTTTAGTAGCAGTCCATCACAATCGGAGCGTAACTTGTATTTACATGCTTCTTTAAGACTAATAAGTTCCTAGAGATAAAAAGGCGCTAAGCGTTATAATATCTTAAAGTCAATTCGGAATTTAACTGGCAGCCAGTGCAGATTATACAGCAACGGTCTTACATGGCAGTATTTATATTCCAGGAAAATTAACCTAGCGGCAGCATTTTGGAACCTCTGTAGCTTATTAAGCTGGTAAACTGGCAGGCCATAGAGCAAGCGGTTACAATAGTCGACACGACTTGAGACAAATGCGTGAATGAGCGTCTCAGTGGACCGCCTATAAAGATATTTCCTAATTCTTCTTATATTATACAAGTAATAAAAAGCATTGGAACAGGTGTTATTTACATGAGAATTCATTGAAAGAGTCGAGTCTAACCATGTCCCTAAGTTCTTAACTACCCCTTTTGGTCTAATTACACAGTCTCCAATTAAAATATGATCAATATTAACTTTGGCTAGTTGTTGCTTGGTACCAATCATTAGGAATTCTGTTTTATCGTCATTGAGAAGTAGTTTATCATTGGTCATCCAATTACGTATATCATCCACACAGTGCTGTATAGCAGTGACAGCCTCAAATTGCCCGGTGCTTATGTTTGGACTGAAAGACACATACAACTGCGTGTCGTCAGCGTAGCAGTGAACCGTGGGTAGGTGAACCTTGATAACATCAAACAATTTGCTTGCATAAATCGTGAAAAGCAATCGCCCGAGGCAAGAGCCCTGCGGTACTCCGAAGTCCAAATTCAAACTCTGAGATAAATTTCCTTGGACCATAACACGCTGAGATCTTCCATTAAAGTAGGAACGGAACCATTCAAGTGCCGTTCCAGATAGACCAAATTTTGAGTGAAGCCGACTGAGTAAAACATTGTGATCCACGGTATCAAATGCCGCACTAAGATCTAATAAAACCAGTAGTGTTAAGTTATGATTGACAGGACATTCATCCACCTAGCTATTTACTTTAGAACATCAATGGCATGGCAGTGCAAATTAAACCTTCTGTGATTTAAAACAGGGAGATTTGCTGATCAACCTCATCTACACTGCAGGCGCGTAGCTGGGGTTTGAGAAGGGGTGTTCGTACTGATACAAATATTTCTTAACAGCGGGAAATACTGCGAGCGCCAAAGGCGCGGGCCTCTAGGGGTTTCTTGGGGCAATTGCTCCCCCAGAAAATTTCGAAATCTAGCATACTGGATATGCTATTGTCAGGATTCAGTAGTCTCCACATGAATATTTCAAACGTGATCACGTCCAAGATAACAGGTACTTTTGGTCATCACAACAATATTTTCGTTTGACTAGGAGCATTCATACACAGTGATACATACCAGCTCAGTACACGAAACGTTTTACAAAATTCAAGGTGTGCTGCAAGGTATCTCCGAGCAACAGCTTAAGCCCCCCAGTTCACCGGCTCTGCTCTGTTTGTACTTGATATACATGATAGCCAGTGAGGAAAGCCTAGCCTCACCCATGGTACATCTCGTGTAATTGTTTAGCCTTCTCTTTGTGCTGATTGCACGCTCGCACTCGCACGACGTTACGGGAAGAGTAGCCGCAATCTTGAGAAGAATGTACAGGTTAGAAAAATCATCAGGATCACATGCTTTCAAGGACGCAGCGCATGAATAAGCCTTAATTATCCTAACTTGCACCTTCATCTTCCAACGCTCAAATTAAATTAATAAGTCAGCTGCTGAGCAGTGATTTGGCTTTTCTGAATTACAGATGGCACTATCCCGAGCAGCTTACTGACCCTCATTGGCTATCATGCATATCAAGTACGATATGCTTATAGATCTGGACGAATTGTCAATTTATTTGAAGGCCCAGTATATCCTAGTGACCTAGTATTATATGTAGTCAAAATAATCCCGCCATTGAGGATATTTCCTTGACAGAGGTTCCGTATTTGACAAATGGAGTCTCGAAAGACGAAAGGCAGGGAATACGATTTGGGGGGGGGGGGGGACCTAGGTGATGCGTGTTTAATACAAGTTGACGTTTGACGCTGCTTTCAGTACAAAGACAGCGGAGCTGGGGAACGGGGGGGGGCTTAAGCTTTTGCTCCGAGATACCTTGCAGCACACGTCGAGTTTTGTAAAACATTTCGTGTACTTAGCCGGTATGTATCACTATCTATGGAAAACAAACTTTGAGTGTTCTTAGTCCTCCATCATTGACCTGCAAAGGGGGTTCGTTCGAACCCCTCGAACCCCCCTCCTACGCGCCTGACACTCAGTGAAAGTACTTATCCCATGGTATAACCACCCTTTTCGGTTCGACCAACTGCACGGACCAATAAGAACTGTCTTCTTGCAAAGATAAAAACATATTTTGAGATAACATCTGCGTTTCAAAAGATGGCCCCCGTTGCAGAAGTCTTAGTTAGTTTGCGACATTTCAAACTATGATGACGTTTCGATACCACCCTTTGCGTTATTGCAAAATGCGGCGTTTAACTCTTCTATTCTCAGCTCACAAATCGCGTCCACTCAATTTACCTGACCGGCGTCAGAGGTCATTCTTGACAAAAATAGGTGCACTTTACTGGGGTTAAGGTTTGCGCTAACGTATAATGTGGTCTGACAATTGCGACGTATTTTGCGTTAACTCAATCTGTGTTCTATGTTTTAAAACCAAGGTTTGCGCCAAGAAAAGTATCGCAACCATGGCGAACTTAGAGAGTCACATTTTGAGATAAGTGATTCCATGTCCTTCCAATAACCAGGAGCACCCAACGACTGTGTCCTCCTAAATATATTGAAAATAACTTTTTAGGCTACCCAGAGAACTTTTAGATCTACAAGGGCTTGAGTATTATTTTCCCGAAAATTTTAGATGCAATTTAACGTATTACGGAAGTGAGAATTTTTCTGATTCCTCTCTCCATCACATTTTCGAATCCGAAAATTTAGGTTTCCTTTTTTGTAAGAAAAATAGCCTAACCTGGGCAGTAATTTGGGAAAAATTAAACTTCCGAAAATCGTACGGAATTTTTTACATAAGCGTCGAAAATTTTACACAAATGGAACGATCATCTAGAATTTTTTAGTCGTCCTCAAATGATAGAAAATTCTAGGCAATATTTGCTTCTCCGAACAGATACTTTACAGAAAACGCTCGTTGGGTGCCCCTGAATAAATTCCGTATTTTGCGACAGCGCGAAATGTGGTTTCCAAAATCGTGCACTTTATACAGGCTTCGCTCCTCAGGCCAGGATTTGAGTTATCGCAAACTGTGGACTTTAAGAAAGCAGTACCAAAGAGAATCACCGAAAGTCACAGACACCTTTCTAGAAAAACTAGTGAGTTTACAACCGTTTCACAGTCAGCCGTCATAGGTCATATTAGAAAAAAACACTAACTTTTTCCTAGCTGCGCTAATGAAGAATACAACACAAACAGCGAACTTACGCGTTTTATGCTTAAAAGATCAAACTATGACCGCTAGATTTGCATATCAGAAACGAGCACGATCAGTCATAGGCTGCACATTTTCGTAAGCGTTCGCGTTTTATTCGAGTTCACAATATTCATATGATGCAGATTTGATTATGATCTATGTAGGGGCGTAGATGGTGAAAAGATCATAGCGATTTGCCTTGTCCTCTCCGACAAGTTTTAGCTAACTTAACTGAATATGGGCTAAAATTAAGCTGATCGATACGTAAATGAGAGCCGGAGAAAAACTGCTCAATGCGCTCTTCATATTTTTAGAACATGTAAAAACGTGAAATTTAACTTTAACGACGTAAAGCCGGTCTTGTTTTTTCGAAGTTCTTATTGTACAATGCCAAAACAGCATTAAATATATTCTCCTTCGCAGCCTTACGGCCGCCATGTTTACTTGACGTTGCAAGACAAATTTTACTACCGTCCCCGACCCGCTAGAATTGCAAATTTTGTACGAAGACCAAACTGCAACGGAGCTTTCTTTCCAGTCCTATGCCGCGGGGTGTCTGTAAAACGTGGACCGGACACCTGCGGATGACGGATGCGGGTGGCGGATGCGGATGGGAAAATGCGGATGGAAAAATGCGGATAGAAAAATGCGGAAAGAAAAAATTGCAAACAATAGCATAATAATAATATTTTGGATATATAAACTTTAGTAATTAGCATGTGTTTTTTCGTTTATGGTTCTGTTATATTTAAATCCCGATTATAAATGCTAGTTTGATATCCATCATCGGAGAGAAAACGCGTATATAAAGTTGGTGGGACAACTTTTTATTTTTGAAAAAAAAAAGAGAGAAAGAAACTGGAGAAAACAAGACATAATATACCAAAAAAAAAGTGAACTGCGCGAAAAAAATCGGCGTGCGTTTCTTCGCTTATTTCGCGCTCGCCTCATAAATCGCCCTGTTTCCCCACAAAGGAACCTGGTATTGAAAAGCCTCTTCATGTAACGCTGGCACACTCTGCCTGGACTCTGCCATGGAAGACAGTTCAGAGCGTCACTCTGAACTGCCCGTTTTTGAGATCAAAAGGTAAGTTACTGTTACACTAATGGTTTTCTTTTTCATTTTCGGGTCTTCCTGAGCAAACTGGGTCCTTTTAAATCTGCCATTTATTTTTTAAGAGTCTACCACATACTTAACGCAAGAGATGGGACGTAAAAGATATGTTTCTTGACTTGATATCACAAATCCTTATTTTTCGTCTGGTTTTGAGTGAATCGATCTTATTTAATAAGGGTTTTTCCACAGAGATTCTTTTTCAAGGAATATGCTGCACCCTCAACAGAAGCATTTGTCTGGGCTTCGTTCCATTTTCACAATTTTACGCATAGGTTCTTTCTTTTCTGGTTAGTTCAGTTGGCAGGGCGCCGGTCTACTGGGCGGGATGTCGCGGGTTCAAACCCCAGCCGGACCAAAACTCGGGATCTTTAAGTAACTGAGAAGAAAGTGCTGCCTTTGTATAAATGACATCTGCAAACCGTTAGACTTTCTAGCCTTCTCGGATAAGGACGAAAAACCGTAGGTCCCGTCTCACAGTGCTGTCACTAATCTGGTTCTTGTGGGACGTAAAAGAACCCACACCACTGCTCGAAAAGAGTAGGGGACGTTATAGACCCTAGTGGTGTGGCCAACCTTTCCTGGGCTTGGTGGGGTATCTGTAAGGAGCGATAACCGCATGATCCTCCTTCAGGTGTCCTAATGGCTACCTGTAAACAGTGTATGAATGTATATGTAACGAATAAAAAGGGGTGATCTGATGTAGACATTGTTAAAATCTTTATAAAGGCTTGTTAAGGAGCAGTTTTATGTTTGGTTGCTGCGTCCCAGAAAGACGAGAGTGGTCCAAATAAACCGAATATCATATATTTTCGATTCCGAATTTTTACTTTGTTTGGCGTCTGTCCGCATTTTTCCATCCGCATCCGCCATCCGTAGGTATCCGGTCCGCGTTTTACAGACACCCTATGCCGCGACTACCACGATAGATCGCATGACCTGATTGGCTTGCATATCACATTACGTCAAAGGACATGTTCACAAGACAGGACATAACTACAACGGTACATGCGGCAGCACAAAGGAGCTAAGGCCACTGCCACAGTTCCGGTGTCTTAACACTAAAATCGTGGAAATAGATATTTAGTAAAAAAAATTATCGGTATTGCAAATGCGGCTCATCGCAAATCTTCACAGTCTTTGAAAGGCTTCCATTCCAAAAAGGCATCCTGTTCAAGACGCTTAATGGTGAAATTGTATACCCTGTTTAAGACTCAAGACCTTGAAAACCATACCCCGTTCAGCGGAACATACCCGCGTAGGCCAAATAAGGGAGTGCCCTCCACCCCCGGGCCTTTTATAAAACTACGAGGTAAACGGTCCTGTGTATAGAGGTCAGTACTCTCTCATTTCGCCTAGACGAGTATATGTACGGAAACTTGATTCCATTAACTGAAATTCCAAAAAACAATTACCGCCACTTTAACGGCTGAAAATATTCACAGATTAGCTACAGATTGATAAAGAGCACCTGACACAGGAACAATTCTTACCAACAAATTCGATTGTAAATGTGTTTTGACTCATGATGTTCTGTCGTTAGGAACATCTTGAGGTACGAGTGATCCTTTAAGAAAAAATTTTACTCAGGAATAAAACTGACACTGAATAATTTCAGAGACTCCAGGCAAGTGATATCTAAAACAGAAGTTGTTCTTAACACCTAGATACTAATACAAATATTAGAAAAACTCTGACTCCCATACTATCAGACGTTATACCCAGTGCTTTACGTTTCCCGCATCCCAACCCAATAAAAATAGGGAGTCCCGCTCCCGCGGCAGCATAAATTCGCGCTTTCCGCTCCTTTTTAAGCTCACATCCCGAGTAGAAGTTAAGATATTTTATTATGTAAGGATACATGAAAGGAAACGTCAAAAGCTATCCCTATCGAGGACGCACCACAAAAAATAGCGCATCCCGCCAAACCTATTGTGGACCCTCCTTTAGGTCTCTGATATTAATACTTCCATTTCTTCCGCAACTGAAATAACAGATCATTCGAACGGGTTATTCTATGTATTCCAGGAGCCCATCAAGTATCGTTTGTTCCTGGTATTACTATTCCAGATAAAAAAAGCAAAATTACAGCATTTTTTTTGCCCTCAAAATCCATCTACAGTAAGATTAGGTCATGAAATATGCGTATCTAGTTTTATTTTCCCAATTTACCTCCGCATCAAAGTAAATATCGCCTCAAAAGTTGCTCGATTTACCGGAAGTAAAAGATAAATTCTTATTTCCATTTCTAAGGAAAGTGATTGCGGGAGGCCAAAGAAGTGAAATTTGACTCTCATGTTTAGGACCCACAGCGCCAAAACATAGCAGGAAATCATCACATTCAAGGATAAAAGACTATTCAGGTCCACGTAGTCTAAGGAAAGTGATTGCGGGAGCCCAAAGGAGTGAAATTTGACTTTCACTATGTTTAGGACCCAGCAGGAAATCAACACATTCACGGACAAAAAACTATTCAGGTCCACGTAGTTCGGAGAAAACGCATAAAACTAACATCTTTGTTGAAAAAAAAAAGCTTCAAACGAAGACAAATCTAGCAACTATGGCCTCAGGGGAAGTCCAGATGGTGGCCAAACATTACACCCCTTTGGAATATTTTTGAGCGTGACATGAGAAAATGTTGCCTGAACAGAAGTTAGCCATATGTTCCGGAACGTTTTTCTTGTACATTTAAAGGTGACATTGGTTCATTTTGTTCAACTTGTAGCACCAACCGATCAGTGGCTTGCCACAATGTTTCAAATTACTATACTCAACTCCGGTGAATTGTAAGAGAAAAGGAGAAATTTGGCGGCAAATTTTAAAATATCGCTTTTTCTGTGTTTTTAAAGCTAGTGATTTTCCATCTTGTTAATCTTTGCAGGATTCTAAACAAAAGAGAGTACTTTTACTTTGCTTTCACAACAAACATTTTTTTAAATTTATAGCCCCCAGGGGGCAATGCCACTTCACTTGCGCTTTAAAGCTGAGCGAGGAATAACAATGAACATGCTTGTCATTCAAATAGATGCAAACAAGTGGCCGGGTGTTTAAATATAACCATGAAACGAGTATAAACACAAGCTGCTGACACGAGTAAGCGCAGGGAGTGAACTTTCTCATACCTCAACAATTCGGTCGTATAAAATACCATAATCATGCACGTTTCAAGCTCGAGTTCAAACTCAAATAACCATGGAGCAGAAGAAAAAAAGGTCATGAGATTTCATACTTCAACAACCCCGTCCTATAAAATACAATGACAAAGCACTTTCTATGAAGTATTCCGTATTTAATATACAACTCTTACCTAAGGCTGCTGATCTGAGGAAGAAAGCGTTTGATGAACTTCGTCTTAATATGTTGATTGTTCTTTTATAGCTTCTTTCACGGAATGTAGTGAAATCTTGGCTAATTGCAGTACATTCCTGATTCCCTCGTTCCCACCTATGGCCTCAGGGGAAGTCAAGATGGCGGCCAAACATTACATCCGCTTGCCAAATTTTTCACAGTAAGCGAGCATTTTGAGCGTGTTAAGAAAAAATGCTGCCAGAACAGCGGTTAGCCATATCTTCCGGAACGTTTTTCTTGAAAAATATAGTACATTTAAAAGTGAAATTTGGCCATTTTGTTCAACTTGTAGCACCAACCGATCAGTGGCTTGCTAAATTTTATGTTTCAAATTACTCAACTCCGATGAATTTTAAGAAAAAAGCAGAAATTTGGCGGCAAATTTTAAGATATCGCTTTTTCTGTGTTTTTAAAGATTTTAAACAAAAGAAAGTGCTTCCATTTTCCTTTCACAAACAACATTTTTTAAATTTATAGCCCCCAGGGGGCAATGCCATAACTTGATAATTAACAGGTTTGGCACGACATGGCTAGTGGCAAAAGAAAGTGTAATCCTAGGAAAGTATCCCACTTGATAGTGACTTCAAAAATGCTCAAAATTAGGCAGTGCAACTACCTTAAGAATAGTCGGGCACTTCATTTGCGCTTTAAACCTGAGCGAGGAATACCAATGAGCATGCTTGTCATTCAAATAGATGCAAACAAGTGGCCGGGTATTTATATAACCAGAATATAACCATCAGAACGAACCATGGAACGAATATAAACACGAGCTGCAGACACGAGTAAGCGCAGGGAGTGAGCTTTCTCATACCTCAACAACTTGGTCGTATTAAATACCATAACAATGCACTTTTCAAGTTCGAATTCAAACTCAAATAACTCCGGAACAGCAGGAAGTGAGATTTTTCATACTCCAACAACCCGGTCGTATTGAATAGAATGACCAGGCACTTTCTCTGAAGTATTCCATATGTAATATACAACTCTTACCTAAAGCTGCTGATCTGAGGAAGAAAGCGTTTGATGGACTTCGTCTTAATATGTTGATTGATCTTTTATAGCTTCTTTCACGGAATGCAATGGAATCTTGGCTGACTGCAGTACATTCCTGATCCCCTCGTTTCCAGGGCTCTACCGAATGGTTAGCGTGTCGTTAGCGTGACGACCAAAAGGAACAGCAACGGACCATAAGAAAAGTGATGGTGGGGGTAGGGAAAACCAAAAACAAAAATTTCGAGCAAGGACAAATGTCCCCCCAAAACATTTATGCAAAGTGAAACCCAAAGAAAAAACTTCATGCATGACCGTGAAGTACTCAGCTTCTGTGTACCTCCATTCTTTAAAGTCGAGCAAAAGAGGCAAAGCTGATTTTACAGTCGGGAATATGTACTTTTGGTTAACAATATTTCGGAAGGATCCGGTCCTTCTTTCTTGTAACATTGGTCTTCCTTCCAAAACTGAATCTATGAAGTAATGTTTAATATGTTTCTTTTGGTGGAAGGAGTAAACTCTTAGCTTGAACTAGAGAAGAGAAGAGAAGTTCAGAGACTGATGAATAACTCTTGAAGAAAAACAATAAAGTGTATTAACGCCCCCCGGTTAGCGCAGTTAGAAGAGCACTGGTCTGCAGTAGTGGATAAGGCACCGGTTACGCCGGTTCTTTGTGGATTTAATTAACTTTTTGAGTAGTATAAATTAACGCGGATGACGTCATGCATATCATTAAGATAGGATGATTTCATGGTTTAAATTAATGCCGATGACGTCATGCATTTCATTAAGATAGGATGATGTCATAGTTTATTTGTAGCTGGCAAGGAGCAAGTGACGTCAGAATACCCTGTCCCTACTTGGTCATGATGATGTCATATTTTTTCCAGGTAAGATGATGTCAGGGTTTATTTTTTAACTGCCAGTTTTTTCTATTGTTTCAAAACACATAAAATGGTCATTTCTTACCAAGCAAATCATTCTCGAGATTTCAAATCATGGTTGGATCAGACCAGATCATAATTGATGAAGTTGAAATGGGAGTACACATCATACGGAATAAAATAGGAGAGATTTTTCAAGATGTATTTGTTAGAGAAGTGAATCGTCTGATCTATGTAGCAGTGAATGAACACCGCGATGGTTGTAAAATGGATGATTTATCTCAACTGCATCACACTTGCTTGACCACGGATGCTCAGGAGGCGTGGGCAACATATTTTGAATACGTGAAAGGAAAAGTAGACTTGAAAAAATTATGGAAGCTTGCACAGCAGGAAGTGGAAAATAGACTAAATTTGCAGTTAAAAGAGACTTGGATGAAATATTTAGTTTGCCTTTGTAAGATGGATACTAGCACAGTCTATTTACTCTATATGGACTTTTTAAGAAGGGACGAATGCCATCAACTTGGG
>BOPM01001173.1:9347-19513 GCA_022179025.1 Porites australiensis
GGCAACTTTCTGCTGATCATAAACATAATGTTTATGAACTAAAGAAAGAAAACGTTACCGCATTGTCACTGAACGTATTTTGCTCTCTTTAGGGGCTAACAGGTAATCTTGATTATAACGCAATATGCAAAAAAGTGCAGTATACATGTATTTTAAAATAGATTCTTATTAAAGGGCAACTCTCGGGAAAATTACCCCTGCTTTTTAAGTTCTCTATGGTTTCCTAATGGCATGTAATATCTCTCTTTGGTGAAATTTCCGATATATCTGCGAAACTTATTAATATATAATTTTTCGAAAACTTGATTTTTGCCGCCATTTTGAAAATATTCGGATTTCAGATAGTCAAGTGATTTTACGTCACACGTGTGGAACACGGATTGCCAAGCGAAGATTATAAGAGAAAAACCCACCAAATTGCTCTTGCAAATAAAGGAGAAATAGAGCCTCTACTGTCATATTAACGTTCAGGAAAAGCATTTCGATCATGGTTCCATTTTTTAAATTTACAAGGGCATTAGATACGGCTGATTTAGATTTTTTTCTGTATTTTTTGTTAGGGTAATTTTGAAGTCGCGTGAGACACTTATCGACCCGAGGTCAATAATTGTAAACAGCTAAGCTCGTAATCTGCTACGTATAATTCAAAGAACATCTTTCCTATAGCAGATTTAAAATTCTGATACAACCATTAATGTTACCTGATGGGTGTTGATGCCCTTCATTCCTCGAAAACGACTTAATTTATTCCCGGGAAACACTCGCATCTTTGAAGAGAACTCCGTCACAGACCGCCGTACCGGCCTGATTCTATACCGCCTTTTGTGTTTTCACTTAAGTGTGTTGTTCTCTTGTCTGAAATCTGCAAGTTCCATCCATTTACTTTGCTCCTAAACACGCGAAATAAAACTGACTTCTCGCCGAAAGTTGCGATTTTATGATCATTATTATTTTGAATGTAGTTATTCGAGATGTGCTCTCGAAATTGTAGCGTCATTCCATTGCAAAACCTGCACACACGCAAAAATTACATGTAATGTGCCTTTTAAGGATGGAAGGAAATTAAAACAGTTAAAAAAAAAGATGATTAAAATAGGATTACTTCATTATATTTAGTGGTACTTTGTACCCGTCCTACCCGCGAACACTATAAAACTGCCTTGATAGAACGCGTGTGACGCTTCTTTTGCAATACTAGCTTCCCTTTGGGACTTCTCACAAGAAAGGAAAAAATATATATATTAACCCGTTTTTAAATCCCCGACGCGGTTCTTATGGAAAATTCCAAGGAGAAAAAAGCGATAACGGGAGCGAAAAAGAGGAAAGAACTAGGCAAGGTTCACTCCTGCAGTATGAACCTTTCTACTGAAGGTTATGGCTCAAGCACCATAACCGAAAGTCTTTGCTGGCTATTAAGAAAATTCAAGGGCTTTAAAAAACTACATGTTGACCCTGCAACTGAATACCCCTGTACTACTTGCTGCATCCATAGAGAGGCCCAACAGAGATGAGGCAATGGGTTCTTTCGTGAGCAGATTAAATCTTTCCAGCCTTAAGTCAACTAAAGAAGGACTACAATGCCCAGCAATGTTTTGATTCTTTGTAGTTTCGGCTAAGCTAGGTCACAACTGCAATTAGTGACTTAGATGACCATGCACTGTATGGTCCACTTAAACTGTGACCGGTTTTCTTTATTATTATTATTGTCTTATCAATTAAAAAATGCAAGATGGAAACAATCCATTTGTGAATTCTAATTTAAAAATGAGGATTTCCCATTGTAACCTAAAGATATACAGCAATAAACAATAAAAAATCATTTTATTATTAAGATGTAAAGTTTCAACTTGTACATTATTTCCCAGTTAACAATCACACCTTTTGGAAAAAAAAGGGTGACATGTTATTAGTCAAACACTAATCTGCCCTCATTATTCAGAAGCTGTGAGCAAATAGAGAGAAGAATTATGTATTCCCCACACACTGACACCATTGGACTTTAAAAGACCATGTAGTCTTATAGATTTTTTTGTTCCAACAATTATTGTTGACATTTCCATACTGCATATTTGAGTTAGGGGCATTTTGTTTGCTGGGTAGCAACCATTTTAATGGCAACAAAGTTGCTCTAGCCCAGTCTTCCAGTGGTGAGTGAGAAAATTGCATCATATTTTATATACAGTAGGGTTATTTGCAATATATCATATATTTATTCATCTGCACAATGGAATCCTGTGAACTCCATCTCATCCACCAACCTTTCAGGCTCCTGGAAATAAGGTCGTATGCACTTAACTGCACAGGAATCAAGGACGGTAATGTATTAAACTCCTATGTCCCTGCCAAGGGAGCCCCAGTATCACCTTACCAATTGTCTGTAGGCAATGTGCCTGCTTTTTTTATGATCTGATTCTTCATATGCCGAGACACCATACTGCTACTTGTATTGCCATGCAGCTTGTAACACCCAGTAATTCAGGTAAACTGCCTGGAATCCTGGGTGTTCCACAATGCACTTTGGAGGTTCTTCCATATTTTCAACTTCAACTGCCTCCAAATATTTACGTTTTACAACATCCACCTCTTGGAAGCAGATATTTTCCTCCTGTCATCACATTGTCTGGCAGTAGCCATACAAGCACCTTGCAAACATCCAATAGTAGTTATTTTCTTCAGTCATAAACACTGAATGTCGGTTAATGAAGGGCAACAAAACAAGTGTTGAATATTGACCTTTTCATTCTGCACCCAGAAAATTATCAAACTGCCATGAGTCGAGACAGAGAATATTATTTCAATTTTGAGCTTATTCACTCTTTAAGGTTTATGGCTTCATCATACTATCTCCAGCCCATAACCACAAAGTAGTTTCAAATATGTACACGTTTTCAATACTGGGTGTATTAGGTATAGAAGTTCCTGCAGTTATATCTCATCAAATCAGCAATATTATTGTAGTTAACACAACCATTGTTATGCTCCAGACAAAAACTTAAGTGAATACGACATGTCCCAGCCTCGAAAATCATATACTGGGGAGCAGAAACGTTTTATGCAAGCAGTTAGTTCACATGGGTATGGAGGTGTATCTCATCCCAACTTTAAATTCTCTTCATAATAACATCAGGATACACAGAAGTTAGAATAATAACTTCTGAACCAAATTCATTGACAGAGCAAGACACAGTAAAAGTAAGTGAACGACTTGTAGGAAAACAACTGTACAGCACCTTTCAATTACTATGTATAACGATCTCTATAACAACAAAAGGGACAAATTTTAAAGTGCAAGCACTCCACGAGTCGAACATGAACGGCTGTCAAGGTGCAAAGATATGGAAATTCTATTTGCGTTGCAGTCAACGGATTACGAGAGCGTAGTTATTGCTTCCGATATGAATCACTGCTTTTTGTAACACCAGGATTAACGCAGAAATTAAAAAACAAAAAAAATACACTGAGACAACTTGGCCAAGGTACGCTTTCGACAACTTGTACATGTGAAAACAATGATCTAAAATTATAAACGCTCAGTATACAAAGACTACAAAAAACATGTGTGTTTAATTAGTCCTTTTCCTTTTACAATTTAAAGCATTCATAGTATTCATGAAATCAAGCGATCTGCGGATCGCACTGTACACAAGAATTGTTCAAAACCATCTAGGCACTTGACCATTCTTCACTGTCGAGATCGAAGCGGGCGAGTTGCAGGCTCGATGTTTTCTGGCGACGCACGAACTTCATCAGCTTTGGACGATCTTCCAGGCGTCTCAAAACGCCGGGGTTGAATTGCCGTGAAGGGCTGCCCTATACTTCGCATTGTAAAAGTTCTTCTACGTCCGAATAATCGGACAAAGAGGTAGGGCTATCACTTGAAGAACTACAGTCAGCCATATTCGAGATCATCTGTTGTTCCACACCTGTGACGTCACGTCACGTGATAGGAAAAATCGAAGCGTTAATGGCGGAAGTTCGAGTAAGCGGCAAATTTAACGCTTTGAATCTCGATTTCTGAGCCAAATAGATCGCTGAAGATATATTTCTTGATGGTATTACAATGAGAAAAACATTTGCAAGGTTTTTCCGAAAAATGTTGTCCTACGCAAGAGTTGCCCTTTAAGTTCTTAACAGCAAAACTCTTGACTAAGGTTTACTTTAAAGATCTTTAAAAACGAGAAGGAAGATAATTAACACTTATTTGAAACAGTTTACTTCGATGAACACTGATAACAACTTCATTTAAAAAAACAATAAAGTAAGAAATACGACATTACATCCTTATTAAAACTGGAAAAGCACACTAAAAATTTCCAACAACAATCGAAATACTTACTTAACTATTTCATTCGTTATTTTCCTGAGGTTGAGGACGTACTCGATTCTCAGCTCTTCTGTTAATGGTTTGGTCCTCCACTTGTCTTGTAATCATAATGTCCTCCTGCCTTTGTATCGCGCCTTGCCTCCTGAAGTCGACCAGCGCGGGGGCCTGTACTGCAAAAACTCTTTGCTGACTGGCTGTTATTACGGCCAAACAAATCTTCGTAAAAGAATACAGAAAAATGGTCATCATTATCAGTAAAAGCAGGTTTAGATCCATTTCGATCGACAGAATAAGCACGAGTGATGACCCTAACACAACACATGCGTTTTATATAGTGCCTGCTACACGACACCGCTCCAGCAACTATGTTTATCAAGCACACTTGTCTTTCCTTTCACGCATGAAAAGTAACATTCTGGCATTTTTCCGGAAGTGAAATTGCAGATTTTAAAATGCAAACGATAGACCTTAACCCGGACAACAAAAGACAGCTGACGCAAGAAATTAAAATAGCAAAGTTTCATATTTTCGCCTTTCTTCGAACCTGACGTATAAATAAACCTGTGATCGTGGCTTCTTTGAAGTGTATCACAGATTTTAAGGTGTTACGAAAGGCTAAAAAGCATGCAAAAAAGGGTGTTTTTGACTGCTTTCTTTAAAAATAGGGAGCAAATGGTAGAACTAGTTGTTAAGTATTTTTTCTCGCAAAATCCATTTCCGGTGTCGGAATTTGCATATTGTGACCGGAAGTGTGTGAAATTTGATACTTGATAAAAGGAGCCCAAATCAATTTTTTTCGTTTTTCTCGTTTCCTATTCAACTTAGATTTACAGTTTTGGGTCAGCAAAGAGACAAATAAAATGAGTTAAATGTGACTTAGCCCCATCTGGACACCTAAAATTTCCTGAATTCTAATATGCGCTAGTTCGAACCACGCGGGCGGCTGTAATTCTGGTTCCAAAGGTCGCAAAACTGAGGCTAGGTGGGAAAGAAATCCTTCATTTACGTACATCATCTGAGGCAAATTTGGTCAATTTCCGAGTTTCACTTAAGAAAATATTCAAAATAAGGTCAACTACACCCTAAAAAGCGTCAAATTTCATACATTTTTCTTCGCTTTTTCACTGGTAGTCGATCCGCCATGTTGGGTTTTGTCTTCAGAAGCTGCAATGATGTCTGGGACACGTTTCTCGAAGAAAAAGCGAGGAAAACGACGCGTTCCCCGCTTGCTTCGCGTGAATAAATCGAAACAAAGGCAAGCCCCTTAGCAACAGCCCCAAACAATAAAACAGCGATCTGAATTTTAGCGGTATTGACGCGCAGAAGACACTGCGCATTACACTCTCGCGAGTTCACGAAGTTGTTTCGTGTATCCACGGTCTCCTTCGATAGCAGCTGTTCTTGCTCCGTCGACTGCGTTCATCTATCGCAAATTTTGTAAATATTCTTCTTCTCTTCAAGTTTTTTCAAGTTTTCGTACTTATAGAATATATTGTAAATAATTTTTGTAAATAATATTCCGTGTGGATCTTGCACGCTGCTGAAGATGTTGTGCATGTGTCAGTGCGACAGCCGAGTCGCTGGAGGAGAAGGTTCGAGAGTGGAGATTGATCTGGAAAAGCTAAAAGCAGCAGGATGGAATGTCGAAAAGAGCGGAAAGAGTTATATCATGGAATCTCCTCCGCCCGCGAAGAAACGTTTTCGTTCAACGAAAGAAGTGGCAGAGTTTTTGAAAAGTGAAGACGATTTTTTTGCCTTCTCTCGGTGTAGTTGTGGTGCATCAGCAGCTCCAACGCAAGAATCAAGCGAGTCGGATGAAGACACGGACTACAGCTACCGCCCTGATACAGAAGAAGAAGGAGGAATGTCCAGTAACTTTGAGGACACACCAAGAAAAGTAGATTCCTCCACGGCAATTCCTGCAGCTGAAAACGTGGTCAAAAGGTGACAAATTATACTTTCCTTTGTTATTTATATTTTCCATTATTCGCAGAAATCTTGCGTTTGCAAAGTTATTCTCATCTGTACGATAGAGTACATTTCTCTTACATGAGAGTTGTGATTGCTATGACTTAGCACACACAACTAAAAGATGAGGCCGATGCTAAGTTTTACAGTTTTTCATTCTGTTGGTTTGCATGTTATACCAATAATTCTGCATTGTCATGTAAAATACCGGCATTGCTACAATAAATTGCTCTACATCCCCCTTCATTCATTTATGGCATACGTTTCTTTTCTGTGTGAGGTAGTACGAGATACCTTTTCTTCTATGCAATATTCCTATGAGTGGTAGTGCAAGCAATACCCTAGCATTCTTGCGACATCTTTTAGAGGCAACTTCCGCTCCCTGTTGACAACACACGTTTTGTGCATGCCACTGTACTCCTTTGTATTCATGAATGTACTCACAGGGAGCAGAGGAGTTCAGTTTGAATTAGATAATAAAGAATCTCTTACCTCTTTGATTGCTGTAATCTGTTAATTCTCCGTATGTTAGTTAGCCGTTTATGATCATTCTGGGACGTTTAACCGTTAAACAATTCCCTTCGATCTTTTCGATCTTCGATCCTTTCGCTGAAACATAATAACACAAAACATAACAACCGCTGAATGAAGCGCTCGTGGGCTCTCAAGATTCTTTAGCATGGGTTATTAGCTTCGCTAGCCTGCGTAACTAGGAAGCGTTTCCGCGCGAGTTCGTCGGGGAAAGTTGGGAGGAGAGCAAAAAAAAAAGGAATGATGGGGGTTTGCTGTTCCATTTTATTTTGTCCAAGATTGTAGCCCTTAGAAGATCTGGTAAGCTGAGCGCAAAACATGTCATATTGAAGAAGAGGACGCCTTTGTATATTCATGCCGGTCACGTCCGATTTTTATTTTTTGGTAGCCCGCGCGCAGGTTTCTTTATAAATTTATCAACCTCTTTCCTCGCGAGGTTAAAATGTTTGGCTGAACGTGTAATTTCACTTTGTCGAGTTTCAGTCTTGTACATTTTATTCGGAAATTTGGCGTATATTCTTCTGGCTTCCCCCACTTCCTGTATTAGCCACCGGGGATTTGAGCTACTTTATATCATTTTTTTTCTGATGTTTTTAAGTTGTGTTTGTTGTTAAATTAATTTTTTTTTGTATATTTTTCCTCTTTCCCTTAGCATGGGTCATTTCAGTGGGCCTTGGCATGATGTTTCTATTCGCCCCAGTGCCGTCAGCTTTATGTGAGCGCATTGGCTGCCGGATAGTCGCGTTTGTTGGTGGTTTGTTAGGCATTCTGGGATTTGTCTTGTCCTCGTTTGTTTCTGACGTATATCGCCTTTACGTCACTTTTGGTAGTTTGTGGGGAGTTGGGGCGAGCATGAGTTATTTGCCAACGCTTCGATCGCTTCCCTACTGGTTTTCGAGGTGAGCGCGGTTTATTAAATTCATATTACAGGGAAGGGGAAGAACTGTGAAAAATGGTTAAATGGTTATAACTAAGGCCCATTTCAAACGTCGTGCTACTGCCGTGCCGAACTAAATTGACCGAATTTAATTCGACTTAAGCATGGCAGTAGCACGACGTTTGAAATCAAGTCGTGCTATTGCCGAGTAGCACAGCAAAGCTTGCCGTGCTACACGGCAGCAGCTCGACTTGGTTTCAAACGTGGCACTACTTCCGTGCCGAACTCAATTCATAAATTGTAAATACATTGGAATACATTTAAAAGTTTGTTGAACCTTTTCATTATTTTTGTGTTTTGTTTTCAGCAACAGCCGTTCTGTTCGACTGAATTAAATTCTACGTCTGAAACGAAGTCGTGCTACAGTCGAGCCAGCTTAACACGGCAGTTGCACGACGTTTGAAACAGGCCTAACCTCTCATCCTTAACGAACCCTATTCAAAGATTTTTCTCTACACTCGCGCTGAGCGAAGGAGACCGTCATAAGCTGGATCTTTCTCTCTGAAAGTTTGTTTTAAACCATTCTCTCTTGGGAATTTTGCCGAAAAAACGCCTTTTGGTGCTAGCCGAGCCGTTTTCTTGCCACTATCTAGCTAAAAACACGACAAACAAATAAACAAACCCAAAACGCTGCTATGAAGTCTAGCACTACGCTTCATGCTAAATATATATGCTTCCGAAGTTCGGGTATGCGCAGGTAAAATTCCACAGCGGGATTTAAAAGAAGGATATGTCAGGAGTGGAGAAGTTTTCTTCAGAAGAAGGCGACTACTGAGATAAAAAGGATGAATAGTTGGCTAGCTGGTGTTAGAGGATTTATCCGTAGAATGTTAGGTTAGAGTAGCCGTTCTCTACATAAATAAAAACGGTACCTCGAACTCAATATAGTGTTTTTTTCTCCAATGTTAATTTTAAATCTTGCTGAATATTTATTTTGTTGCTTCTGTTCTTTCAGGCGCATCAGTCTCGCAAACGGTATTGTTACAGCGGGGAGTGGCTTCGGCACTATCGCTATGGGCCTACTCATGCAACTGGTAGTGAACCGTCTTGGGTGGGGCAATTCTACGAGGGTACTCGCTGGGGTATTGTGTCTCTGCACCATCGGCTCCTTGCTTTGTAGAATCCCCAGCCAAGCTGGCAAGGAAAAGGTTGAGAAGGCCAAAGAAGTCGAGAAAAAGAAGCGTCCTCCGATTTTCGACTTTACGGTTTTCAAGAATAAGGCGTTCTTGGTGTGGTGTTTATCCTTGAGTGCGTTCATGATGGGATACTTCGTCCCTTTTGTTCCTTTGGTAAGTTATTGGTCCCTCTGCCCTGGGCCCGGTTCCTGAAAGGCCGATTGGCGCTAATCCGGGATTAAAATTTTGTTCCACGTTTTGTGTTAAATTTTACCTTCATATGCATTGCTTAGAGTAATATTTTATGTTATCATTACAGCATCTCAGAGTGAAAGCTCAGCAGTATTCTGTAAGCTTGAGTCACATGTTCTTAGAGAGAAAACAGTGCTTAAAATTTAGGTTAATCTTGGGTTAAACTTAACCATCTTTCTAGGAACCAGGCCCTGGACACCGAACTGATCACAAGCTAACTTTTTCAAACCATAAAGATATTAATCTCGTAAACTTGAGACACGACAAAATAAACTTACAAATCGTCCTTCGTGTTTGCAACTCCAGATGCTGAAATGGGTGCAGTTGGTGGGTCTTTGTTTGCTGGAGTAGGGGAAGGATTGTTTTTGAGTTTGAACAAATCAAGTCTAATGTTTTTCAAACCGTGACTCTGCGTCCCTTCTGCTCGCAGATTTTTTCATCATTACTTTGCTCAGACTTGGTCAACGGTCTTTAAGCGCTTTCACTATATTTAGTAATTAAGAGCAACAACTAATTTCTGCTACCGATGTCTGGAATAAAATACCAGGATTGCCACATCAATTACCAAGAATGCCACATCTCTTAAAGGTCTTGAAAAGGAAGTAAAACGTTACTATTATCATGCGTAATTTTTTTCCCTTTTCGTTTATTTCTCATTAATTTGCCCCAACGTATGCAGCCTTTTGTCTCCTTTTTTGCTTCCATCTTTTTTTTTACCAGGTAAAATTAGATAAAATAATAGCGGGGCTCCCGCGCGCGCGAAGCGCGCGTGGGACAGAGCCCCATACTCATGGAATATGGTCAACCTCTTTTCGTTTGGTTGTCACGTGACTGACCGAGCGTACGTACGCGTCTACAGATTGTACGGGTAGGGTAGGGGAGACTATCAAAAGGAAGGGAGGGGTGTCTCAGGAGTGTCTTGGCAAGTCCTTATCTTTTATATATGACACTCACAATATGATCAATTGACAGCTGTCAAAACAGGATAACCACTGACCAGTATCCCATGACCATATCGCGGGCTCATGTGTCAACTCAT
>BOPM01001174.1:7288-25322 GCA_022179025.1 Porites australiensis
CGGAGACTAAACTATTACTTTATAAAACTGCTATCATGCCATATCTCACCTATTGTCATCACACATGACATTTCTGTAAGGCGTCGGATACAAGAAAGGTTGAAAGAATTCAAGAGCGGGCACTAAGGATAGTCAGGTTTATAACTTACATTCAGAAACGTATATGAACTTGTTAGATCGTGCTAAACTACCAAGCCTTCTTAATAGGAGATTACAAGACATAGTTATACTCATGTACAAGGTTAAATATAGGCTAGTTCCTGATTTGATTTATGGCATTTTCAGCTCTAAGTCTTGTAAATATAGTTTTAGAAACCAAAATTTTGATATTCCTAGATTTAATTCTGTATTGTATGGTAATCACTCTCTTAGATATCTTGGACCCTTTTTATGGAACAAACTAGATAAAAACATCACAGAAACGAGCAGCCTAGCTAGGTTAAGGTTCATATTAGATGTAGGGATCTTACTGAACTGATAAATGGCAACAATTGCTCCGCGTGCGTAATTTGTACCTCTTAAGTTGTGCCCGTGTTTCTAGAATTGTTTTGATTATTTTAGCATATTGTAAATGTATATATAATATTTATAGGATTATACTATAGCTTTTTATTAATGTACATATTATTATAGAATATTTATCATGTTATTTATTATTTATTATCTATTATTTATCATATTATTTATTATTTATCTTATCTTTATGTTGTGTCCCCAATTAGCGTCAGCTAAATACATCGACACGTGAATAAAGTTCATCATCATCATATCATTGAGGTAGGCAGCAGTGTCGTTCCTGTGTATTCCAATCCAGGGTTTTATTCCGCAAATGCCAGCCATTTGTCTTCTGTGGATTAGACAGGCCGTTTTTTTCAAAAGATCGATAAAAAGCAATTAATGCAAAAAATTAATTTTCAAAATGTATCTGTAGTGTGTTTATCTAAGAAATAGGAGCTCTCTTTATAACCCGGTAAAAGAAAAAAAGCAGGCTTATTTCTTGTTTAGATCTCTCTTTTTAGTTTCTTTAGAGCTGTGTTTGAAGCGAAAAAGAGCTTGATGACTGTTGAAAATATTGAATCGCTCATTATTTTAAACGTGTCATGTTTTTGACTTGTTGAGTTGAGTGTGTCTTTCGTCAAAAGTGTCAAATGACAGTTGGCCTAGGAATTGGAAGTCCACAAAACTTGCCTGCTAGCTGCACGCCTGAAATGTATGCAGACCTATGCAAATGTTATGTTCACACAGCACTCAGTAGACGAAATGTCGACCAAATAGTTATTCCGTTCACAAGGAACGAACATAACAGACGCCCAGCTGTTCAGAATTTGAACACCAGAACGAGGCTAATTTCGCAATAATTAATTGGTAGCCGCTACTTAGGCAATGAGTTTGTAAAATTGTTCAGCGTTTTATTAATGGAGTTTCGCTTTCAAAAGTGTTTAGGTTCTGTGAATAATAAAAAGATCGTTACGTTTGCGATCCTATGAAATGCTACTTGTTAAAAATTGATCTCGATCGGCTCTTGAAGGTCCACCGAAAATGTGTGTGTTTTCTTAATGAAATATATAACAGTTTACCGCAAAATGATAAGCTCAGAAATTAGAGATTTTTTGAGGGGCCCTTTTTATGCGTCACAGCCCATCGCGAAACTAAACTTTAAACTTTCAATTCCGGTTGGAAAACAAACAGATAAAAACACAGGGAAGTATCGTGCAACTACTGGAAGGGCCGCAGCCTAAATGTTGTATAAGCGTAATATTACCGGATAGCTCAAGACATAACATTTCCCATCGCTTTGTTTGAAAAAGAAACTCAAAAGAAAGGTCTTTTCAATTCGATGAGTTATAGATAAGGGAGCTTAGCTAACATTCACTGACTTTTTACATTTCTTTCCCAAATTTGATTTTCTTCGATAATCATGAGGTCCACCTACACTGTTATCTAACTTTAAAAAAAATATATATTAACTTAAATCTAACGTTCACTGCCAAAAACCTTTGACCTGTACCTTTTACACTGCTGCTAACAATTGTATTTTTTCAGCACCTAGTAAAGATAAGCGAGCTTAGCTAACAATCACTGGTTTTTTAAATGATTTCTTTTCGCAAATTTGATTTTCCTCGGTAATCATAAGATCCATCTACAGTGTTAACTAACTTTAAAAAATACATTATTAACTTAAATACTAATACTATTCATCTAGTGCTTTATTGGTGGTTGATCGATGGTAATTGATGAAGTGGGCAATGGCCGCTACACTTTATTGTACAGTCAGTTATTATTCTGAATTTACCATTTATCTTCTTGAAATGTACTCTTACTAAATAAGCACGTCCTCCCTAATACTTTTGATTTACAGCTTTCAAAGGATATGGCTGAGAAAAATCAGACAGGCATATCACAAAAGATTAAAATATTATGTGATAAATAAAGTTCATGCTCCATGCATGATTTTAAATGAAAACAACGGTAAGTGAAAACTCTTATCTCCAGTGTCGCTCAAAATTTGTCCAAAGCTTTAATCAACCACCAACTCTTAATTCTTGTCTCGAACAGGAAATTTAATTTTTACAAATTATACTTTTAAAACAGATACCAACAGAACCGAATTTCTACTGAGGTGCAATAAAAAATCCTCCCGATAGATCTTCTATTAATGAATTTCGCTTAGGAAATCATCGACTTCGTATCGAAACAGGGAGATATACTTCACTAAAGACTCCCGAACACTTAAGAATTTGTTCCATATGTCAAGTTAATGAAGTTGAAAATGAATGTCACATTATATGTGTTTTCTTGCACTCTAAATGATACGCTTCGCAACAATTTTTTTGATGAAACCATTAAAAAATATTAATTTTTTAACGATTTAGATGTAAAATCAAAAATTTGTTCCTATTTAACAATATTGATCCATTTATTTGTATGTTTTCTTTGCAAACTCGGCCAGTCAAACCGTTACGTGTAAACTACCCTTTAAATTATACATCACAATATCTGATACTCAGTTAATACTTTTTGTTTCTTCTGGCGAAACTGACCCAGGAAGGATGATAACGTATTTAACATTTTCCCCTACGAATAATCATATAATTTTGCAGTCCGGCTACACAAACTGCCCTTTGCATGCTGTGTATTTATACGGCTAAATGTGCGCTATATTTCAACTACAAATTATAAACGTAACAACCATATACAACGTATCGCAAAAAGGCGAAGTCATTCTGGCAAAGTGACGTGTCTGACGGTAAAATGATCGAAAAATCTTTTATGTAAACCATTTTCAGACATTTCACTCACGCGCCGTCATTCTGTTACTGTCCGCGAAAGGAAAAAAGCTTCATAACACCTTGCAAAATTATGACTGACAATCAAAATATAAATAAAATTTCAATTTTTTAAAATAAAAATGAACATTGAAATGACACGGCAATAAAATATACTTATTTTATTTTAATTAATGTGGGAAGAAAACGTCATTTACAAAAACTGTCAATTTAAGTTCACAGCATAAAATTGGAAAGACAAAAATTGCACATTTGCTTCCTAACTAATGCAATAAAATGCTTTTTAACCAGAAAACGGTAAAAGAACTTTTCGAAAAAACTACTAGGAATTTGGAGCGACCTGAACGAATTAATACGCCAATAAAGGTTTTAGGCCATCCGCTTTGTTTTTCGTTTAGCGTCGTATGCGTTTTCTGATATTGGGTCTGTCGGTCGGATTGGACAAAAAAACCCAAAAAAAATCACAAGAAGTGTCGGAATAGTAGGCCCTGGTACCCCAGGACCACGTTAAAAGTTAACATTCACATATTTGGATTAATAAAAGGCACAATTGTATACTGTAAAAAGTGTTCATGTTTTTGTTCCTGTCGTTCTCTTTGCTGTTACTATGCTCATTTTTAAGATTAAAAGAATTATTTTCACGTGAAAAATGGTTTAACTACGTCGTTCCTTTTTTTTTTTAATGCCAAAAATATGGGTCGGTCGGACAACGCTAAAAGGAGAAAAAAAGAGGGTGGCCTTAGCTGTTATTTAGAACGAAATCATAATGACTGTGGCACATAGCGTTGTTAGCAGTTTCGGCATGCAGGCCAGACCAACCGTGTATCTGGTCAAAAAACTCCCGCAACGTTGTTAGCATCTCCACAAAAATATGATGAAGCCTTTATTCATCTAGGCATGAACATCTCAAATGAAAAAAGCACTCACCCTGACTTACAGAACTTCTCTTTGGTTGGTTAACAGGACAATAGGCGCAAGGCACCTCAAAATAAGGAAGTCAGTTATTTTTGGCTTGTATACATGTAAGATCAGAACACAACCAAAAGGGTATTGTGTGGGGTATTTTGTGCTCATTAATCCTTGCTAAGATCTCTCAAGTATTTTATCCTTGCTGAACCAAAACAGATCTTCTTTTATTACGCATATTACATTGAACATATACACAACTTTATAAAATTATAAAATAATTTAATATGATCGGTTGCAAGACAGTAGCAAGCACTATAGTGGAACCACGCCTTACGATCACTCTGTTTATACGACCACCTTGTTTACACGAACATTATTCTTTCGACCCAAACTTAAGAATCACTGAGTTATTTCGTAACAGTGGAACCCCGTTAATGCGACCACTTCGTTAGTGCGACCTGAATTTTATGGCCCAACGGTGGTCGCATTAGCGGGGTTCCACTGTAACTAATTTATTACTGATGAAGGACTGACATGTGTCTGGAAAATAAGTGATGAAACAGTTTTTAACCCTTATTCTCTCTTCAGTGTGATTATGTGCAGGACAAAACCTTAATCCATATACTGAACATTTGACTTGAACGTTAATTGATGATTTTGTTTTTAGCTCAACATCAACTTCACAGGTTTCATCTATAACCTCTACAATAACCTTTGAAAAGCTGTATCATACGGGTACAGTGGAAAAGCCCGAGGCGTAAAAAAGTGATTGCTTTTACTGTTTTGCAGTCCTTGTAATCTTACATTCAACAATTATTTCAAACACATTTAGAGCTCTTTCAAAGCAACATTCCCTAGCCTGAGTATCAGGCCTTCCTACGGGGCTAGGGAAGAGGAGATTTTAGATGGGGGAGGGGGGAGGGGGAGAAGAGAAGTTTCTTTCCTTCACCTCTCTTCCTTTTTCGCTTCCATTTTTCCCCTTTTCCCCAGAAACGCCTGATACTCAGGCTAAACATTCCCTTGGTACCAATCGACATGTACAGATGGATCTTGCAGGCTTTCAGGTGTTAATGATGACATATGGGCAACCAACGACCATTTTTATTTTTAAATTCGTCAGATTTGTTTCAGATGGTTTTCTCATTGATTTAGAAGCCTGTTTGATTAATTTGAAGCTGCCCCAAAAACTGTTGATCTGTTCCGATGTCTTAAAAGGGGACTTTGGTGGTCTCGAACGCTTTAGGTGGTTATCCTGATGGGTGCGGAAGACTAAGTTCGAGGACGTGGAGTAACAGTCCTTTCATAAGCGACGTTTTGTTATACCGAAATTTTCAGAAGACTTTTTTTGTAACCATAATCACGATATCTTGGTAATAAATATGAACTGTCAAAAATCTCTGAAAAAGGTAGGAAAGTTGGTAAAAAAAAGACTCCGCATATCTTAGGCGAGTTTAACAATTATCCAGAAATTTTTAGCCTTTCAGGAGCTTTAGAGATTTCGAGGTAGTATCAATTTGCAGCTTTGTAACAGATATTTTGCAGAATCAAGTCCTTGTAATGAGATGCAGTCTAACTTCGCGTCATTGCCTGTATCTTGAAGCCACCTGAGCCGCTAATGACATACAGCAGGCAGTTGACCAAAAATGGTCATACCAATCGACTGAGGGACTCACTATTATCGCAAGGCTTAATTCTTTGACAAATCGTATTGTTTTACCAATGGCACGATTGCTGTGGGTGTTTTGACGAATCCGTATGTGTATATTCAGGGCACGTGTGAGACATACCGGACCCACTGATTTCTTGGCTCGGTGAATTGGCCATTTCCGAGTTCCAGAAACTCTCACTTTTAAAACGGGGCTAAGTGCGAAACCTTTACTGTGTAAAAGAGTTTTTATTTGCATGAGAATTAAAAAGTTATTTTCATATCATTAGCTTCCGGCACTTGGCTTCGCTTTGAAACAGAGGCTTGGAGCAACTGGGAAATGGCCTATTATTTATCAAAATTCCTCACACGATTACCAGAAGAAACAAAGAGCGAAGAGGAGTTACTTGTGACCTTAACTGCCGTCAAATTTTGCAGTTGAAGGTGCAAATCGCCTTACTTTTTAATGAGAATCGAAGTGTATGAACTTGACCGGTCAAACCCCCACGTGAACTTGTTACAACCCTGGTAAAATTATCTAGAGCTCCGGAAAACTGCAAAAGGTAATATAGCGTCTAATAAAGAGACTTTTTTCTCGGCACTTTGTGCCCCTCTTCACCGCTCACTGGACGGCTTTAACAATGCAACCAGTCCTTTCAGACGTCTATCTAGGAACTTTGTCACTCGAGGAGACGGCTGAAATTCAGGCTACACATTGAGAGGTCATGAAACTGACCTGTTTCAATTATCAATTATTTTTTTTATTTTATTGGGTTTGACAGGAATTTGTCTCTGATGAGATGCTGTTTTTGTCAGTTTTTTTTTGTTCTGTGTGGGGGACCTGGAGTGGGAAGTTTATATCATGAACCTGTTTTGGAAAGAATCTGCTCCACTCTTCCAGAGTCGGCGAAAGTACATGACTCGGTGAATGTTGTGGCCTGCGTAGCAGGTGTTGAAAGGGGTAGGGGGTAGGGAGGAAGGGAAAAAGGAAGGAGGGATTGGGGAGAGAGGGAGTAGACGGCGCTCCCTTCCGTTTTTCCCTTTGGCGCTTTTCTTCCTCCCCTCTTCCCCTCCCTTTTTTATGCCTACCACGCAGGCTATGTACGCTGAAATGAATGAATTGTATTTGATGCTATCTTTCCTTGTAGTGTTTTTTGAGTGCTTAATTCTGTTTCGGCTGATTGCCGCATTACAAATGGCGGACATTAAAAATTGTTCAACTTCTATTTCTAAGAAAAAAATGCCTTGTACACAGGTTTTTCTTCTCTTGTCAGGTATTTCGCAAAGCAGAGCCCTCTCCACTAGTGTTGTTACTTTCCAAGAAGATTGCCGATTAACTACACATGTAAGGAATAAGCCAATTAAAGCTAACAAATGTCTTTTTATACTGAGATCGTTGAGGGAAGAGGGTTATACTCAGACAGAATTAGACGATCTGTTTGAAAATCGTTATACCTGGTTTGACCTATGGTCTATCGGTCTACGGTGCTGTTAATGCAGGTCTATATTGAACTATAATTCTTTAATTAGGATTTGTCAAAATGAATGTCTTCTTTGCTCAGATAACTAATCCCATGCGCATGAGCCTTTCTTAAAAATTCTTCAAGTTACATCAGTTTAAGCCGTAGCACCACAGTAGGGGGATATCAGCATATTCACCCAGCGCTCGCACCAGTGGTTACCAAATATCAGTTTAATAGTCTTTCGTGATCAAGAAAACCAGGTAAAACATAAAAAGAAATATGCAAAATAATGTAGGCTTAAAATGCCAAATTTGTCTAGACAACTCAATGTAAAAAGCGCAACAGGTGTATAGTTTGCAAATCAGACGAGGAGAAATGTTTGAAAAGAAATAAATAAGGAACATTTGGTTATATTAAAGATCAGTTTAATAAGGTGGTACAAGTTTTATACTGTAACATACAGGTCTCGATATTGAATTGACAAATTAAAATGTATTTCTTTTTTCATTGCCTGGTTTATAAAAAAATATTATCCTGGCTTAATCAGTGTAATATTAAGTGACTGTCACGTTTGAAGCTGAATACGATGCCTCAGTTTTTAGGTTGTTTCGTAAAATGTTTCTACTTCGTCGGGAGTAAACTGATAAGTGCCTGCCAGAAATGTGTAGGTGAAGGTGCTTTGATAGCTGTACCCACTTGGTGCGCTGTAAGTATAGCCAAGGTTAGTTAAGGAACTGCTACTGGATGACGCGTAGTCGGCAATGTAAATGTCATGGCCTCCACCGAAAGTAGGTCCATGAGACGAGCAGGCGTATATTGAATAGCGGTTATAACTATATGTCCCTGTCTGAGGCAGTTTCACAGGTGCCCATCCTGGCTTGTTCAGCAGTGAGAAAAGAAATGCCTGGGAATCATAACGATAGTACGAGCAGCTGGAACCTGTTGGGAAAATAAGAAATGAAAAAGATTACCAATGCACAGACTTCGTTCAGAAATTCGAATTCTTACAGACAAGAAAATATACTGATAACTGATAATAGTAGTTTAAGTTCCTTAGCAAAGATCGATGAAAAGTGTGATTTTAATACTAATTTTATTCTTACTTAAAGGTCAAATGAACCAAAATTTCGATCTTTTTTATTTTAGTTCAATTCTAGTGAAATGTGTTTAATATGAACCAAATAAACATACTATGAAGTTTCAGCTCAATTGAAGCAAGTATCTTCGAGATATTCGCAATTAAAAATTGCTGTTTTTTGGCCCTTATCTTCGTAGAGCGGTCGGAAAAATTGTCGGAAAAAACAGCTTGTGACGTCAATGTTGGTCAGGTGAAAAAAAGCGGGAAATTCAAAACAAAGTTTTTCGAGTCGACTTAGCGCAGAAGTGGTTTGTGCGGCCATAAACCGGGAAAGAACAGGCAATTTGTCTTCAAAAGTTGCAAGCTGTGGTTATAACCTTCTTATTATTTAATTTTCTCGAAGAATACATCATAGTAAAACGGAGTTTAACGACATTTACTAATTTCCTTGAGTTCTACTGGAAATGTGCGTACGTAAGTCCGATTTTTTTCAAGATGCATTCACAAAATGTGTTCATATAAGGAAGTTCCTGGATATATAAGGTGCGGAGCTCCACCGTGGACACAAAAGCAAAATATCTTTGTATAATACACCTTTTGCTGTTCATTACGAGAAAATACGCAATCATTTGCGTGAAACGGTGACCAATATTGCGAAGATACATTCATTAGCGCGAAAATACGAACATTTGGGCATAAATCAAATTCAATTACGATTTTTGCATTTTAATCAACATTCAATAACACTTTTGGGCATTTTTATGCGTCATTGGGCATGCAAAAGAAATAAATACACTTTCATTAACGCCAACATGAAAGTTATTAACAACATCTTGAAAGTCAATAGGGACAACTGACATACATTAAAGTGCAAGCACTATTCATTAATTTTTTTACGACAATGTTTACAATTCAATAGCATTCCTGGACAACCTTAGGATTGATAAGACAAACATTAATGCGCTTGTACAATCAATTGAGTGTTCTTTACGTTTAATATACAAAAATCGATTTTCAATTAAACAATAGAAACTCAAACAAATTTGGCCCGAATTTTCAGTCCGTTAAATCTATATCCCTCAAAAACCTCGCTATTTAAAGACCCTCTTTAAACACTTTTGGAGGTAGGTTTGCATGAAATCGTACACCTTAGCACATTTAGCTGCGGTCACAATGTCATGTTTCTGCGCAGAGCTTCAAGCACTGCAGTTGTTGTTTCCGAACTCCGCTAGTGAGATTGCAAGGGCTTTGCCCCCATTCCGGTTATACATCGTTAAATTTCCGGACTCGAGATGTTGGCCTTTGGTGTGGCTTTCAGACAACTTAAATCCTTTTCAACGATGCCGAGGGGGAAAGCATAAGCTGTGTACATATGGGGCGGGAATGGCCAAATCTAGGTGGCTGGCACCCCGTCATACGCAAAGACCACCGACTTACCGGGATCCAGTTTTTCCTCGCCCGTGCCAGAAGGTCACCGAAAAACCGACACAGTATTCATTACTCCAGAAGCTGCCGAGGAATACATTTGATAGTCAATATTGCTGTGGTCATAGTCAAGTTTCGTCCTCGTTGGCCGAACACTTGGCGGTACGCCTTCCACCCTCTGTCGCACCCCACCATGACTTCTGGCCGTCTAGGGTAAATATATAGCCGCAGCCGTCGACGAACACACAGTGGCGAAGTACGGAGTGATTCTTTAAACATATTCAGGCCAATTTTTTTTCTGTTGTTTCATTGAAAATATATTTTTGTATATTGAATGTAAAGAACGCTGAATTGATTGTACAAGTGCGTTAATGTTTGTCTTATCCATTCTAAAGCTGTCCAGGAATGCTATTGAATTGCAAACAGTGTCATAAAAATGTTAATGAATAGCGTTTGCACTTAAATGTTTGTCTATTGTCCCTAATGATTATCAAGATAATGTTAATAACTCGAATGTTGGCGTTAATGAAAGTATATTTTTCTCTTTTGTATGTCGAATGACGCAAATGAATGCCCAAAAATGTTATTGAATGTTGATTAAAATGCAAAAATCGTTATTGAATCTGATTTATGGGCAAATGTTCGCTTTTTCACGCTAATGAATGTATCTTAACGCCGTCGGTTGCCGTTTCACGCAAATGAATGCGTATTTTCTCGCAATGAACAGCAAAAGGTGTAATCTGCCCAAAGAAATTCAAGTTTGCCCACAATGTGTTTGAAGTCACTGAACTTTGTCGCACTCGAGTCACTGGAGTCACTGCGGCAGTTGTCGTTCTCCGCTACTTCACAGCGAGTGAGAGGAAAATTTGCCTACAGAAAGATAACAAAACTACGTAATTAAAACTGAAAAAACTAGAGGAAAAAAACTCTGACTATTATTACTTGAGCAACAGAAAAATGATCGAAGTAGTCTTTTCTTCTCGAGTAAGCTTGCTGGCCTTCTAAAGTTCCGCGGACCGAAGTTTTAAGCGCTCAAGTTTGTTCACTCGTAAGCGTTAACATTACTATACCTGCCAACTCTTACGCCTTAGGCGTGAGTCTCACGCCTGCGGGTTGAAAACTTCGATCTCACGCCGGCTCACGCCTACGGGCCAATTTCTCACGCCTGATTGAAAAATGTGAGTTGTTGCCTTCCTGCTTGACACAATTTCCAAAAATACGTTAACTCAGACCCATGTAAGGAACGAAAACCATGTGTAAAATTAATAAATGGCAATACCTTCCTCGCGATCTCTGATTTTTGAAGTGAAAAGCACTGGGAGCGAGCTCGCCTTTGGCAGACTTCGGCAGACTTCGGACGTCTTCGGAAGACTTCAGACTTCTTCGGAAATCTTCGGAAATGATCGTGTCGTCTTCAAAAATCCCAGCACTCTCGGGATAAAAATCTCACGCTTATATCTCAGAAAAAGTTGGCAGGTATACATTACGGTTCTTAGACATACGACAAGGATAAAGCTGGTTCTTCAAAGGTAAATAAATCTGGGCATGTAAAAAAAACTAACCGTAACTACTAATAACAGAATACAAGCGGGTTTTAATTAAGTTTGGCGAAAGAAGGCGAAGAACTGGACAGATATAATCAATTCACAAATCGAATGCACAGTTATCAGAAAACTACAAACCTCTTTGGAAATGTTCAAAACGTTTTATTCCTCCTCAGACGGACGGATGATCTGTTTTTACTCTAACATTGGTTGTTCTGAATCCAAAGTAATTTTCAAGTGACGAAAAAACACCACCAACAAGAAAAACAAAAAAAGAAGCCTTTACAATGAGCAAACGTTCGCACCTCGTGTATTTCATTCAGTCTCAGTCAGAACTCTCACAGAACTAGACAAACAAACGCAGGCGATAAGGGATGCGCAGAAGCTTGCGCAGAACGTTTTTCCTCCCTGAAAGACCAACATTGACGTCATAGTCTCCAGTCTATCACGCGGCCATTTCAGAAACGTTTTCGTGAAGTCTTCGGAAATGCTCGGATTTTGATCTTTTATCTTTCTATAAAGGCTTGGGAAGAAGAAGTTTTACCCAAGTCTCACTTAGGATGGTTCTTTTTAGTGTTTGGTGAAGGTAAAGCGACAAAAGAAAATATGTCAATTTTTTGGTTCATTTGACCTTTAAGTATATACTTTTGGAAGGAAGAAACTGCTTCTTATTTAAAAAGCTAAGACGAAAAAAAAATATTGCAGTATATTGATGTAAGTGAGATAGTTCAGTTTGTGAAAGCTGCCATCATAAGCATTAGTGTACACTTAAAGATATCAACCTTCTTTGTGGTCAGTCACGTTTTGAGTGCTAAGGTGTCCCCTGAATGGAGGTTAAATCCAGGTTTCAGGACCAAGAAAACCTGTCACTTTCCCTTTGTTAAAATTGTCCGTTGTTATTTCCTTCTAGAGTTTTAGTGGTAAATATAAATAGTATATAGATTTAGCCAGGGCTAAAAGCGAAGCATTCGATAAAATTTATAGTTTGTTCAAACAAAATATAAAATCGTGTAGTGCTAAGCGGGAAGGCAACGCCGGAGAACGGTGAAAAATAACAATCGGTCTAATTAGCAAAAATAGCAACTTTGCACGTACAGCACCCTTTTTTTGTACATTTCTTTGCCGTTGTTTTGCACGACTACAACGTGAAACTTGCAGAAACTTCTTTAGTTACACGTTTTATGGAGGAAATGTCGTACGTGTTCTTGTTCAATTTTGTTTTTCACTGCCCGCTCATTTTTACCTTGTATTGGTGGCCACTAGCATTTCTCATTTTGTCACCGCCGCTACAAGATTTTCATGTTGTTCTTTCCAAAAATAATGTCTCCTCTGTTTTTTATTTCTCGCTCTAGACCTCTGTCGCCCTTTTTCTCGTTGAGCTTCGCTGGCCTGCCGCCTACTTTCTCTCTTTCTCTGTCTTTCTCCTGCTCTATATTCCAAATTTGTTGCAACAAGAGAAAAAAAAAACTTGTGCCTTACGTTGTGATGGAAAAAAAAAAGGATGATAAGAGAAATGCCGGGGATTTAAAAAAAAAACTGAGCTTAAAAAAAATTCCGTTCCCTTCCTTATTTATTTTTATTTTAATTGATCGTTGTCCGTCAAGGCTGTCAACGATGACAGCTACCGCAACTAGTCGGAACGTAAATTATTTACCATGACGTTGCACGACTACGACGTGAAACGTCCTAATTTCACGTTCTATGGAGTACCTGAACGTAAGACAACGATTTTTATTTCTTTTTCTAAACTTTCACAGGGACCTTTGGAATTTAAACCCGAAAAAGAACTTCGCCAGCATTTGGCAAATTGAACGAGATGCAATAAGGGCGATTTAGGAATAAATTTTGAAACGCAGCGTGAATACAATATTTAAGGGCCGGGGGGGGGGGGGGGGGGGGGGGTGCAGGTTGGTATGGTAATGGCCCACTTATTTGGGCTAACCCGCCTGTCCATATCATCTCTCATTTTAATTTGATCACGTTTACATGGTAGGTGAAGTGACCCTTCAAGCTGGCGGTCGGATTCGTGGTACATCAAATTCGCGCAAAATTCACTTTGGCGGTGGCTTTGCATCATAAAGGTAACAATAGAAAGCCACAGCACTGAAGGTTGCAGTAAGTGCAGCAAGTGAGTGTAGAAGTGCATTAATCGCTAAAACACGTGGTTTGCCAGCACTTTTCTTATTTACATGCTTAGCGACCATTCAATATTCTTGAGAAAGTGCACCCCGGGATAGTGGGGTTGTAAGATTGCATGTAAATGATGGTTATTTTTTTATCCCACCTGCATTGTAGGCGGGTTACCTCACCTACCTAGGGTCTCCCACCTCCACGTAAACAGGCCCTAAGTGATATTTTCGCTGGCCTTCCCGTCGTGGTTGCTTAAGCTCCTAATAATTCACAAATGTCTGATGGTAAGCCGTAACAAAAGTGATTGCAAAAAAAGAAGTAATAAAAAAAAATTGCCATTACAAATTCTTCCTTACACAATTTTACATGCTATCACGCTCAGGTTTAGAAAATCTTTCCACTTACTCCAAGAGACGCTGGTATACCCTCCAAATATGTACTTTCCCCCGACTCTTATTATTGTTACAGTTGGTCCTTTGTTGTCACATCCGCTGTGAAAAGTACTGGCAGCCCAGCCGTCCACGGACGCACGCCAACAACGCTTCCATCGTGAAGATTTGCTCTGAGCAACTGGTTTGAGCCACGTGCTTAAATGAGTTAAGTAGTTAACATCATTCCCCACAATAGCGGAGCCTGTCAATCCTCCTACGAGATATAAACAAAAAATAAGCAATAGTGATGTAGAGAGCCATTTAATTTAACCGGATTTAGGAAACAGCCTAAGACCGGAAGTTGCCTTTATCCGAGGCCTAAAAAAAACATGACGGCTTCAAGAACAAAGAGGGACACTTAAAAATTTTATTTTCTTGCGTTGTTCTCAAAATCGTTAATATAGATACACATTTTTCAGAAATACAACAGTACCAGGTTAACCTGAGTCTACTTCAATGAATACTATTTTAAATTCCTAAACGAGTTAAAAACGTCAATTGAATATTAAATATCAAAGCTCCACCATTCCAGCACGAGAGCTGATGGAGGAAAGGAAGTGTGAAATCAGTGCTAAAAGGAGAGCCGCTGCAAAGTCCCGGATTGACAGGATTGACGAATCCTGATCTCCTGATCTACTCCAAGCGGTGCAGCGGACAAGGGACAAGGGAGTCCGCTCGTGGCTGAACGCTATTCCAATCGAAGAACACGGACTGGCTTTGAACAAGCAGGAGTTTAGGGACTCCCTTTGCCTTCGCTACAACCTCCCTCTCCCTAATCTCCCTAATTACTGTGCTTGTGGAGAAATGTTTACTGCCAACCATGCGTTGTCATGTAAGAAGGGAGGTTTTGTAGCTCAGAGACATGATACAATCCGAGATCTTCTGACATCACACATCAGTAAAGTGTGCAGAAACGTGGAGACAGAGCCACTCCTGCAACCAGTCGACAATGAAGTATTCAACCTTCAGTCCACTGTTACAAGGAAAGACATCGTTACGGTGTTTTTGAAAATGACGCCGATATTAGGCGCCTTATTTGTTCGTGAATTGTTCGTGTTGCAAGGCGTTGCAAATTTTTATTAGTTCTTAAATCCAAATCCGTAGATTAAGCTGTGGAGGATTCCAAACTTTAACTGAGCGAATCAGTCTTATCTTTGCAGTTGTTTGTGTGACATTTACAGGGCATTTCCTTTGCTCTTTGTAATAGTCCATTTTCGAGTTCGTTATGACCGCTGAATTAAAGAAGTGACGCATTTTTTACAGCCTTAGCCTCCGTCTGAAGTAATATGTTCACAAATTCCAACGAGAAAAAGACCTGTTTATTACTCTGTCTATTGTGTATATTCAAATTTCAAACACTTACTTGCCAGAATTTCTGAATATTTTACTTTACGTCGAGGCTAACCCTGTATGAATGTGTCGTTAATGTTTGTACTCAGCGGTAATTTTTAATTCGAAACTGGGCTATTGTCCGTGAATGTGATGATTTCCTGCTCTGCTGGGTGCACAGGTAACCCAGACTCTGTGATAGTACCACAGTACCGTTCCAGTAAAATTACAGTGTTTGTATGGGGTAAAAATACGATCCTAAAATTTATAGGAAATACTAAATAAAGATCAATAAAACTTACTCTGCAGTTAGTTGTTGTTGTCCTTAATGCTCCAACAAAGTATCGTGATAATTTGTTCAAATTCTCTCTATACACAATAATAATGTACAAGGAAGGAGACACGAGATGCCATTTTCGCCGTCATGCTCCCTTTCAACACAACGTTTTCCACGAAATTCGAACTCCAACGGGAAATAAACATGCCAGGATCGTGGAAATAGGATAGGAGCAGATATAGAAACCAATGGAGCTTTCCCAGATAGAGAAACGAATCCCACAGACTTTGACAATTTCGAAGGATATAATCCAAAAAGACCGAGAACATGCTCCCCGAAGTAGCCGGGCCATATCAACGCGCGGCCAAGAAAATGAGGCCTGGGCACTGTACAAAAAAAATCCATCCTGGAAGTCCTGGGGTTACCGGACCGATACATGATTTGCCCAAAGCCACCCTCCCCAGCTAAAAATCCAGCTAAACCCTGAAACTATCAAAATTCGAGATCCTGATCCTGGAAGTTTTTCGATTTGTGAAATTTACTGAAAATTTAGGACTTTGAACTTTTTTCAGGTCGACTGCCGGTCAAGGTTTTCAAAACACTACTCTAGATGACCGGTAGTCCTATATTTTCAGTAATTTCACAAATCGAAAAAACAGGCACGCGAAATATGATAGTTTCAGGGTTTAGCTGGATTTTTGCGGTTTGTGAAATTTACTGAAAATATAACCTGAAAAAAGTTCCAAGTGTCACAAATATGGTTTCGTTTTCTGAGCCCAGCGTAAACCAAACGCTAAACTTGAGATTTATGAAGCATTTCAGGATCGTTTGACTTTTTTAAATCGATTAAAATAGTTAAGATTAACTGGATTTTCGATTTTCGATTACTGAGAACATGTAGCACCGCCGGTCATTTAGTGTTTTGAAAACCTTGACAGCGGCGAATTTTATTTTTGCGGCTGGTGTCACGTTGAGAGGTCATGAAGCTGACCTGTTTCAGGCATATTGATTTCAAAGTTATTTCTTGTTATTTATCTATGATTTTGTTTCTTACAGGATTTATCTCTGATGCGATGTAGTTTAAGTAGTTACTTTGGCTTCGGTTCGAGGATCAGGACGTTTATATGATGAGTTTGTACTGTGAAGAATTCGCTCCACTCTTCCAGAGTGCACGAGTGTTTGCTGAATAAATTATTTTATTTATGCTATCTTTCCGTGCAGTGATTTCGTACTACTTAATTTCGTTTTGGCCGATAGCCGCATTACAAGTGGCGGCAATAAAAAATGTTTCACTTCTACTGATCTCCAGTAGCTCTCGGCCAGATTCACTTTGTTTTGGTTTTATATCCTGAAATGGATATCTCCACGACTGCTTATGGTTTCATTTATGCATTCAGTTTCGGTGTCTTTTCATTCTTTTGCAGCAGGGATTAGGCAATCACACCCTCTGCTACACCACACCCCTGATTTAATTTTTACATGAAGGAACATGAAAATTTTGAGGAAAAAACACCGACAAAAGGAGGGGAGTTGGTCCAAAATTGTTCCATCTTATTCAGCGACATGCCCTGTTGGAATGGTGCCAAAGAACAGCATAAAAGACAAATTGAGGATTTAGTTATTCCTAATATTATTTTATTACCATAACTATCATTAACTTTGGCGTATAAATTTACCATAGCAGGACATACTAGCACTCGAAAGCTGGTCCGAATGACTGATCATTTTTGTTGTAAACTTGCACCAAAATTTGAGGCACTTTACAAGAGTCTGAGATTGCTCACTCAGATTACCCTTACTCGTTTTTCATGCATCTTTTCTAAGTTAACAGGTTGTTCCTAAATAGAGCTGAAATAGCTGAAATCATTGTGACCTTTCAAACCAAACTTGTACTGTCCCCTTGACGATCAAAAACCACCCCAAAATAATATAAACAATGCTTATCGAGAGATTACAAATAAAGAAAAAGGTATCAAAATTCTTTTGCTGTTCAGATCTTTTTTGATGGTTTGTTTATTTATTTTTGGTTGGCACGAGGAAAGCGCCGCATAACGGCCGGGAGTTTTGAAAACTTCATGCAGGCTTTGCTTTAACCTTTCGGAACCTGTTTCTAAGGTTAGGTTGCATTTACGTTCTTTATGATATGTCGAGAGTAATTATTTCTTGTCACTTACTATTCCAGTTTTCAAGATTTGACTGAGACGCGCGATGTATGGTCTCCTCAGGTCCCAACACTTGTTTACTTAAGGTAGCGGAAAAATTCTCGATAAAGGGAAAAGTAAGAGGTACAGCTGTACTGCTATGTCCCATTTTCTGTTGTGAAGCCCTATTTTGTAGGTTATTTTAGTCTATTTCATGTTTGCTCTGGACGTTACACTCGTACCTTATAGAGTCTCGTTATGATTAGGTTTGTATATCAAGGTTCATCCGTATTTTGTATCGACAGGTTTTCAGTTCTATTATTTTCCTTTCTTAGTAGTTTTTCAACATAATTGTCATTTATTAAAATTTGAGTG